>APFE031229250.1:143654-159561 GCA_000404065.3 Pinus taeda | reverse complement strand
TCCCCCTCGAAGAGGCTGAATTCTAAGGCGTTGATCTATCTTTTCTATCTTTTCTTGAGCTGGTTTCATAATAGACTTGATGTGGAGGATCGATATGAGGCACTTTGAGGCGATGGAGTTACAATGATGATGATGCCTTGGTGACAACACTTGGGCATGGGTTGAGCCGAGACTCAACTACTTTTACACATGGGAGCTGATTGATCTTTGATCATGGCCAGCACATGGATACATGAGGAAGGTGTTCTCTTGAGGCACTTGACTTGATAGAGAGAGGTGTTCTCTTAGAGCACTTGGCAGACTTGAGGGATGACACATTGCAGATGAGATGGAGGTAGCTTCATGGACATGGATGTGGCAAACCGAGAGTTGGAGTTTGATGAGATGGTCTCTTCATATTGAGGAGGCACACTTATGGATGATGTTGGGATTGATGTGGCTGATTTCATATAGCACATTGGTACCAAACATCATGGACATGTTGCAGACGAGATGAGGACTACTTCATGGACCTGATCATGGCTTACACTTATATGGAGATGGATTCTTGATCGAGTTCAGGATGTGACAGGGATGTTTTGAAAAATGACTAATGGTGGCATGAGGATGTTCACTCTCATGGTTTGAGCGTGACAGTTGGACTGGCCATTCGACTAGTTCAAACATGAGGACTAGTAGTGTACAGGGATGTGATATTATTTGTTGGAGTATCATGGCAGTAGTTCACATGGGGACGACACATGATGAGGTCGACACGATATGTTGCAGTGGGCATGTAGCTTGAGATGGAGGGACCAGCCTTCCACGATGGAGCAACATGTGGAGATTGTGACATAATGGTTGATGGTCATGGATTGAGATGATTTCCGATATTGACATACCGATGGGGTGTATACCTTGGTATGGTGATCTTGGTGACAGTTGGTTGCCAGGATGAGATATTTTCGAGGACGACAATGACTTCCAGTGGGGGAGGATGTCAGGACCTGCGGTTCGTGTGACGGGCAGGTCGACTCCACCACGCGAAGTGTGTGCGAAACATGAAACAAAATGAACGTTGGGCAAGTTTATAAGGTGTTGGGCAAGTTGAGGGGGCGGTCCCATGAGTTGGGCGGGCCGACCATCCTCCGAGGTGAGACAACACGTTATGAACGAGTCGGTCGGGCGTTTGGTGTGGGTCAGCTGGGTGACACAACCCGCCACCCACCCGTATATATTGGAGGGCGTTTGGAGGCAAATGACCATCAAGCATTTGATCAACAATGTGAACTCGTTCAGAAAAGTCGTTCGGACAGTCGTTCGAGAAAATCATTCCGACGGTCGTTCGGGAAACTCGTTCGGACAGTCATTCAGGAAAGTCGTTCCGACGGTCGTTCGGGAAACTCGTTGGACAGTCGTTCAGGAAAGTCGTTCGGGAACTCGTTCGGACAGTCGTTCAGAAAACTCGTTCAGGCAGTCGTTCGGAAAAGTCGTTTAGGAATGTCGTTCAAGAAAGTCGTTCAAGCAGGTCGTTCAGACAGTCGTTTGGGCAGGTCGTTCAGGCAGGTCGTTCAGGCAGGTCGTTCGGACAGTCGTTCGGGCAGGTCGTTCAGGCAGGTCGTTCGGACAATCGTTCGGGCAGGTCGTTCAGGCAGGTCGTTCGGACAGTGGTTCAGGCAGGTCGTTTGGATAGTCATTCGGGCAGGTCATTTGGGAGGTCGTTCGGGCGACCCGGGTGAGGACGTTCGGGTGACCCGGGTGAGGTCGTGTGGCGACCCGGGTGAGGTCGTTCGGGCGAACAGGGGGAAGTCGTGTGGCGACCCGGGTGAAGTCGTGCGACGACTTGGGCGAAGTTGAACGGGTGAATGGTAGGCATGCGGACGGGCGGCCGAGTGAGGGCGCACCTGCACGACGAAATGGTGAAGTGTTGAGATTGTGAATGGAGGTGTGTCTCGGTTGGAGGTGCCCATGTGTGGCGACTTGGAGGCGCGCCCGAGTTGGGAAAACGACACGACGGTGCGACGAGGTGAACGAAGGGTTGGTGAGTCGTGCGGCGACCGTGCGGAGGTGCCGACGAGCTGGGCAACCAAGTTTGCCGAAGTTGTGAAAATTTGGCTAAGTGTAAATTTGGGGTTTCCCAAGATTTAACTTGTGCATTATAAAAACGAAAGATTGTATAATATATTGTTGGGCAGACTCATATTGTAGGGAGTTGCTCCTCCATTTATACTGTTGCATTTCTCTTATATAATGCTATTGATAATGAATGTGTATGGGTGTTCATTGGTATAAAGGCACATTAATAATACTTGGTAACGAAAAATAAACTAAGTATGGATGGTTAAGGCATAGTCTACAGTCATAAGTATTGGTGAAAAGAAAACGGTTGGTAGTGCCGCACCTCGCCGGCACGGTTGAAAGACCACCGTAGGCTTGGGGGCGTGACAGTTGGTATCAGAGCTGGTGTAGCTTGCAGATGAAAGTTGATACACAACGTCACAGTTGGTATTAGAGCAGGCTGATGACCGGGTTGAGCAGGGTTGCTTGTGACAGTGGAAGCAGGTACTTGCAGGTGAAGGAAGCTAGTTTCACATATAAGTGGAACAAGGGCCGGTTCATGGTTGCAGGGGACTTGGTGAAGCTGGTGAAGGTTGAAACTGGGTGTCGTAGAGTTGGGCAGACGGTACTACGTGCTGGTCATACGATTTTTGCACTTGTCAGGTGGGCAAGTGGGACTGCGTGTGGGCAGGTATACACGGTTTGGGCATCTGTGGACCAAACGAAGTACGAACTGGGGAAGACGTGCGACAAGGCATGGCAGGTTTGGAAGAATGCAAAGAGAAGCTCTTGCTTAACTTATATAGGTTGAAGTAGACGAAAGAGGAGAATCCCAGATTCGAGAGAAGCTTGCAGTCTTGGAAAAGAATGTTGCGGACGAACTTCTTCAACTTGGATGGACAATGGAGCAAGATGAAGTTGCAGATTGTGCTGACAAGGAAGAGGAAGCCATGTTGGTTGAAGATGTGGCAGACATGACCATGATGGGGGATGAACTTGAGATTGATCAAGTTGGACAAGGATCGTGCAGTTTTCAGACATGTATGGATGAGGATATTCATATGGAGGAACCTCATGATGATGATGTAAGTACTATTGATACTTGTGTTTCATTTGAGCATTTGGTAGATGGACCGTATGCAGGGAAGGGCAAAGCCAGTTTGCCGATGCTGGGGAGCATCTTACCATGGATGTTTATGATGAGACCTTGTATGGAGAAGCAAGGATTGTTGATTGTTGCAGGACTTGTTGGGATTGTTTGTGACCTTGTGGTAGAAGGTACAAAGGCCCGTGACAAGGGTGGAACTTGATGATCGTTGTGGAGGATTGGGTCATGTTTTAGTCACATTGGCTAAGTGCCCAGCATGACTCATGGACAGATTGGAAGGCACACACACTTGAGTTGCCTGGGTGGACTTCTCATGGCCGAGACCAAGAGCAAGTCTTGGTGGAACCTTTGGTGGAGGAGCTACGATGGAGAGACTCATGTGATGATGATATGGTTGGGTGACCGAGTTCACTAGACCGAAGATTGCAGACTGGGATGAGAATGACCGATTATTGTGATGGGTCTACTTGGTTGGACTACATGGAAACTTAGTCATGGACATTAGGTTGGAGACATGGAGCATGGCAGTCTTATGCAGGGACATTATGTGGGAGCACTTGTAGAGGTGTCACTTATGGGCATCCAATGAGGAGTGCCAAAGCAGGGATGTTGTGCAGGTGGATTTGCTAGTGTGACATGGAGACTTATTACTTATGAGCCGATGGAGAGGTTGTGCACTCTTGTACAACAAGACCATGGACTTGGATGGAGTTGTGAGCAGACTATGGAGCATTCTTACTACATGGAGAGCTGAGGCATCTTGCAGAGACCTTTGGGCCGAGACTTGTATGCTTGCTGAGATGTTGGTTTGGGATGGCTTATGGAGCTCATGATGACACGAGATTGCTGTGACTTTTGGGGATTTCATATATGGTGGACTTAGAGGATCTGATGCATTGAGGAGCTGAGGTCAGAGACTTTGATGCAAGGGCATACTTTCAAGTACATACATGGGGATGGCTTGAAAGAGTGACTTGATGTGGAGGATCGATATGAGACACTTTGGAGTGATGGAGTTATGATGATGATGATGCCTTGGTGGCAACACTTGGGCATGGGTTGAGCCGAGACTCAACTACTTTGACACATGGGAGCTGATTGATCTATGATCATGGGCAGCACATGGATAGATGAGGCAGGTGTATACTTGTTTCTATGGCAGACTTGAGGGATGACACATCCAGATATGATGGAGGTTGCTTCATGGAGCTGGATGTGGCACACCGAGAGTTGGAGTTTGAGGAGATGATCTCTTCATATGGAGGAGGCACACATATGGATGATGTTGGAATAGATGTGGCTAATTTCATGTAGCACATTGACACCAAACATCATGGACAGCATGTTGCAGATGAGATGAGGACTACTTCATGGACCTGAGCATGGATTACACTTATGGAGATGGATTCTTGATCGAGTTCATGATGTGACAGGGATGTTTTGAGAAATGACTGATGGTGGCATGAGGATGTTCACTCTCATGGTTTGAGCGTGATAGTTGGACTGATCACCCGACTAGTTCAGACATGGGGACGCGTAGTGTACAGAGATGTGTTAGCATTGTGTTGGAGTATCATGGCAGCAGTTCACATGAGGACGACACGTGATGAGGTCGACAGGAGATGTTGCAGTGGGCATGTAGCTTGAGATGGAGGGACCAGCCCACCATGATGGAGCAGCATGTGGAGATTGTGACAGGGTGGTCGATGATCATGGACATCTGATATAGGACATACCAATGGGTGCATACCTTGGTATGGTTATCTTGGTGACAGATGGTTGCCGAGGTGAGACATGGTGGAGACGGTGGTTCTACATATGTTGCAGTGATGGTTGCAGTATGTGGAGGAGTTGACATCATGGATGTTCTTGGTGGATGGTTACCAGGATGGTATGTTGTCGAGGACGACAACGATTTCAGGTGGAGGAGGATGTAAGGTCCTCCAATGTGCGATGCGGTTGGGCACCGGGCGACCAGGCGCGTGCACACGATGGGCAGTTGTGCGACCGATATGCGACATAACATATGCGATGAAGACTTTGCGATGGTGAAAAAAGGCAAAGTGTGTTGGCTTATACCCATCCTTGGAGCGCATTGCAGTGGAGGGTTGGCCGACTAGCATTGGGGTGTGGCCGACTATGGAGAACGCCCGAACGATGCGTGTATGGGGTGTGTGGGCGGTCGGCTGGGCATCCCACCCACACACGAAGACGGTATATATATATGGTAGCGTCGGAGCTCAAAACATCATCAACGCACTTCGTATCACTCACACGCACTTCACACTTGGTGAAGAGCTTCTTATGCACAGTTTTGGAGGAGAGATGAGCGCATAGCTCATGTGCTCTCCTTGGTAGAGCGCACTTGGTGAACGCTCCTGGTGAGAGGTGAGCGTGTTGGGCAAGACATGCCTAGGTTGATTGTGCGGGAAGTGTTGTTGTGCCGAGACTTGGCGAGGGTGTCTTGGTGGCTCGAGTGAGCGCCCGCCCATTGTTCAAGGTGTGCATGAAGACTTGTTGAAGTGTTCGGTTGTGAACGGAGGTGTGTCTCGGTTGGAGGCGCCCGTGTGTGGCAACTTGGAGGTGCGCCCGAGTTGGGAAAACGACACGACGGTGTGACGAGGTGACCGAAGGTTTGGTTAGTCGTGCGGCGACCGTGCGGAGGTGCCGACGAGCTGGGAAACCGAGGTTGCTGATGTTGTGAAAATTGGCTGTGTAAATTTGGGGTTTCCCAAGATCTAACTTGTGCATTGTAAAAACAAAAGATTGTATAATATATTGTTGGGCAGACTCATATTGCAGGGAGCTGTCCCTCCCTTTATACTGTTGCATTTCTCTTATATAATGCTGTTGATAATGAATGTGTATGGGTGTTCATTGGTATAAAGGCACATTAATAATACTTGGTAACGAAAAATAAACTAAGTATGGATGGTTAAGGCGTAGTCTACAACGTAAGTGTTGGTGAAAAGAAAACGGTTGGTAGTGCCGCACCTCGCCGGCACGGTTGAAAGACCACCGTAGGCTTGGGGCGTGACACACGGGCTGCTGCAAGGGTTCAACATGTGACAAAAAAGTTAAGATTATGCATACTACAAACAATAGTGGAACAAGGTCGTTCACAGAGGGGCCATGGCGATAAGTAACACACAACACAAAGTTTGCTCCAAACCAATTTGGATTCTATTCCAATTCTCTAATTTTGCTTGAGTTGTAATAAACTTATATGTAGAAAAAAGTTTGAATGAGAGCCATTCTAATTTTTCTGAGTTAAGAAAACAGAAAAACCATGTGAAGTTGTTTATGAGACTTACGTAAGCTCCCAAGTTTGAATCCTTCATAGGTTAGAATTCAAAACAACAATCACATGTGTTTATTGAACTTACGCAAGCCAATCAGTTTGTTACTATCAAAATCCATCCTTGATCCTTCTAACAAATAAATCTGATTTCAATCTCAAATTGTATGCTAGGGTTCGATTCAAGGTGCGCAGCTGGGAATCCAGGTGCTACATCATGAAACTACACTATGAAAGGTCGTTATATGCATTTCACGCTCGGTGTGAATGCAGGGGCCTTCAAGCCTATGCAATGCGACGTCCACGTGTAGTCGGATAGCTACACATATTTAGTATTTCGTTTTCTTTTGTTTTGTGTTTTCTTGAAATTTCCTTTGTGCTATTGTCTATATCACAATCATAGGGTTTATTGATGCCTATTAAAGCTTCATTTTATAAAATTTGAAACAAGAATGGGAGCATGTAATCCATTTTTTGTCCATCCAAAATAACAACATGATAAAAATACTTCGTGATTCCTTAAATTGTAGTAGAGAAGGACACTATTTCAATTCATTTAGGTTTTTAAGCACCCCATAAAATGTGTGTTTCTTGATTTCTTTTTTTCTCCCCCATCCAAATAGCTTCTCAACATAATATCCAACATGTTGTTCAAAGAATATGGTAGAATATCACAATTTTGTCTCCTCAAAGATTGCTTCTAGTTTAGTTATGATTTTAGTGATAGAAATATGATATATTGCAAATTCTATAATGCACTTTTATCCACATTGAAATCTCTAATTTACCTATACTTTAGCATCATGATTCCTCATGCCTTCCATGTCCACATCCTTGTTTCCTACAATGCTACCATTGTGTCACTCTACATTCCTCTACACTTCTATCGGCATGTCTTTGTACCCTTTTGGTGCAAATTCTAGCCTTTAATCATTTTAAATACATGCTCGCATCTAAAGTAAACACAATTATTGTTCAAAAGAGACTATGTCATTGAATAAAAAGAACTCGTGTTTGAATAGTCATACCTACTACTCAAATAGCTAGTTTGAAAAAAGAGTAGTCTCTGGAGGCCACAAATTCGCTCGGAAAATACTAGAAATTCTGGCATAATTTTTGCCAAAATCTGGAAAATTATTTTGAAAATTTGGGTTATAGCTGTCAAACTTAAGGATTTTCAGTGCCAAACAAGTTTTTGATGGTGCTGAATCCATTTCCACCACAAAAAAATATAATTCAAACTCTCCTATGATCATATTTTTTGAAAAAAAAATTCCTGATTCCAGCAAAATTAACTTTTTTGGTGAATTTGTGGCCTTGATAAGCAACATCTTTTGAAAAATATGCAATATCCCTTTTAATTTATTTTTTTAAACATGGCTTAATGAGCACAAAAGATTAATTACCTTGTATTTTCTGACATTGTATTTTTTAAATATTTAACCGTTAGTTATTTTATGTAAACCATCCTAAATCCATATTAACCCCGGATCTATCAAGCGCCGAGAGGGATCCAATCTCTCGAGGTGCAAACCTATTTTTTTAGTGTGAAACTTGAGGAAATGATTGCACCTCGAGAGATTTTATCCCTCTCGACATTTGATCCGGGGTTAAGATGGATCTAGGTTGGTTATATAATACTATATAATATCTATATTTGTACCTGTGTCTCTTTCTGATTCCTTCTCTCTATCTTAGCCCCTAAACATACACATTCTCTTGCTATATCTATTTATCTCTCTCTCTCTCTCTCTCTCTCTCTCCACCTTTCTCCCTCTATGTATTTCTTCTTCCCCCCTCTCTCTCCCCCTCCAACTATAACTCTCTCTCCTTCTCTCTCTTGATTCCTCTCTCTCCCTTTCTCTCCCACCTCCTATTGTCTTCCCCCCCATCTTTCTCTCTCTCTCTTTCTCTTCCCTTCAACTTTGTCACTATCTCCCTCCCACTCTCCTTCTCTCTCTCCCCTCCATCTTTGTGTCTCCCTCTCTCTCTCTTCCCTCCAACTTTGTCACTATATCCCTCCCTCTCTCCATTTCTCTCTCCCCTGCATCGTTGTGCCTCCCTCTCTCTCTTCCCTTCTCTCTCTATCTCTCTCCTCTCTTCTTTGTCTTCTCCTTTCTCCTTTCTCCCTTACTCTCTCTCCATCTCTTCCTTCTCTCTCTCTCTCTCTCTCTCCACAACTATCTCTCTATGTATTTGTTCTCCCCCTGCTCTCTCACTACCTCCTTCTCTCTTAAATTTGATCCCATTGTATTGTGTTTAGGAAAGTATCTAAATTAAAAATAACTTAATTGGTTGTAAAATATCAAACCTATATTTTGGATCAATCTTGTCAACTAAAATACCATAATGATATACTTAAAAAAATCATGCACTCTCTTTACTCTATTATCGTTAGTCACTTTTCTTGCTCTCATCCCTTATATCCTTAGTTATCCTCGATATGTACTGGTTTTTAATAATATTATTTATATTATATAAATTTTATGTCTTTATATATAAAAATTCTCATTTTTAACTTTAATGAAAGCTTAATTTAATTTCTATGGGAATATTTTTAGTAGTTGTGAGGATATATATCACAAAAATAATTATAGGTTTTTCCTTTTAGATTCAGTTAAAAAAATGTTATAACATTAAATTAAAATAAAATATTTCTATTGTGAAATAAGTTATGGTTTTAGGGCATGTGATATTGATCAAACATGGTATTAGCCCATGGTATTGTAACAAAACCTATTTACAAGTTAATAATATCCATGGTTAAGAATCTTGTCATATTGTTATAAAATATTTTTATTGTGAACTAAGTTATGCTTTTTTGGGCATGTGGTATTGATAAACCATGGTATTGTAACAAATCCTATTTACAAGTTAATAATATCCATGGTAAAGTAGGGGAGAATATCCATGGTTAAGAATATTTCATACTATTATAAAGTATTTTGATTGTGAAATAAGTTTTTTTTTTTGGCGTGTGGTATTATTGATAAGCCATGGTATTGGCCATGGTATTTTAACAAAGCATATTTGCAAGTTAATAACATCCATGCTAAAGTGGGAGTTAATAGCCATGGTTGAGAATAAGTTAATAACATCCACGCTAAAGTGGGAGTTAATAACCATGGTTGAGAATATTTTCATACTGATACAAAATATTTTGATTGTGAAATAAGTTATGTGTTTTGGGCATGTGATATAGATAAGCTATGGTATTGACCCATGGTATTGTAACAAAGCTTATTTTCTACAAGTTAATAATATCCACATTAAAGTGGGGATGGATATCCATGGTTAAGAATATTGAATTGTTATAAAATATTTTGTTTGTGAAATAGGTTATGGTTTTTGGCATGTCGTATTGATAACCCATGGTATTGACCCATGGTATTGTAAGAAATTCTATTCAAAAGTTAATAACAAAATCAAAATATAACAAATTGAATTTTATTATTTTAACCTTATATTATTAATTGAGTCAATATTTAAATGTTGACACTCATCCTTGATACTAGGTTTATATTACTTTTACTTTTTATTATTATTTGAGCAAATATTTAAATGTTTACACTAATTCCGATATCATTTTTTTTTTAATTGGGCTAACATTTAAAATTGTTTACATACTTACATTACACTAATTTGGATATCACTTTTAACTTCTTCTTTTTTTAATTGGGCTGACATTTAAAATTTGCTTACATACTTACATTACATCTACACATCTAATAGTTGTAGAGCACCTCTTAGCCCAATAAGAATACAAATTTATTAGTCTTTACGGATAGAGTTTTATTGACTATTATTAGTTTAACAATTATCAATAGAACTTATAATATTTAACTTTGAAAAATAAGTATTTATTTTTAATATTATTAAAAGAATTATTTTTCAAACATTTGATTGAACCATAATTTGAATATTTCATTGCAGTGTTTGCATGATATAATGACAAATGGATATACTTTTAGATATTTTTGTAGTGGCTTTTTATTCGTAATGGAAATCATCCAAAAGTAAAAATCTTGAAAATAACGTATTTACCATTAGTTACTTCCCATCTTAATTTAAGCAAGTCTTTGCAAAAAAATGGGGAAGAATAAGATGTAAATAAATATACTTACCATAAGTTAATTCCCACCATTATGTATGTTTTCCTCAATATTTACTAGGGGTTACTACCCACCAAAATTCATACAAGTCCTTATGTCTCACCAAGCAATTAATTTATCCACTTCAATTTTTCATTAATTGATAAATGTAGGTTTTAATTTTTTATGCAATTTTTTAGAGAACATAATTTCTAATTTGAGTGGAAAGGACTAAGCTATCCTACAACACTTGTTTCATAATGTAATTATTTCATTAAATTGGTATATACATTCTTCATTTTCCTTTTTAAGGCTAAGTTTAGGTCTAAGCAAAATTTAGTATTGTATGGAAAAACAAACTACCATATTGTTAATTTTAGGTGTGTTCTATACTTAGAGAAATTTATTTCAATTTTCACAGTTAGCTCAATAGCTTTTCCAGATTAGCAATCACATCAGCATTAAAGTAAACTGTAGATAGAACATAAACATAAATCACAGAAGACAAGCCAACACAAGAGGACACAAGATGTGGAGCTAGCCAGGGACAAACCCCAATGTGGGGAAACCCTTCATCAATTCTTCTTATATGTTCTTCAATAGTTGAGAAGAGAGAGAGAGATAGTACGTTTACAATAGAAGTCAACACTTTGACTTATCTAGATAAGAGCAAAGATCATCTCTAAGAAGATGATACATGAGATCAGTTGAAGACATGTTGCTTCAACTGATTTTCCAAGGTGACTCCTTCACCTATCGTTGTACTGCATTTCATCATCATGCTACACCTCACCGCACTACACCATGCTGCACCCATCATCACTATGCTGCATCTCATCACGCTTCATTAATCATGACTATACCTATCACTGTATTGCATTATGTGTCATTCTTGCACCATGTTTCCATACTAACCTATGTGTTGGCTACATCTTTCTTGCTTGTTGTCCCTAGCATGCTTGTTGTCCTTAGCATGCTTGTTGTCCTCAACATGCTTATTGTTGCGTGCTAGCTGTAACATTCCATGCTTGGTGTATTTGCTGCTAAGTACCATACAACTGTCCCAATGTTAGTTAGTTGTCCCTTGCATGCTGCTCTCCTTCGAAGACAGATTCTCTAGCTGTTTCGGCAGTCCCTAGTAGTTTTGGCAGTTCCGGCCGTTCCTGGTAGTTTCGACAATTCTCAACAGTTTCGGCAATTCCAGTTGTTCTCGGCAGTTCCAGTAGTTCCGGCAATTCCGGTTGTTCCCAACAATTCCAGTTTCTACCCTCTACATTAGCTTTCTCGCCTATTCTGGCAATTTCAGCTTTTCTCAGCAGTTCCGGTAGTTCCCTACAGTTTCGGAAATTCCCGACAGTTTCGACAATTCCTGACAGTTTCGGCAGTTCTGGCTATTCCTGACAGTTTCAACAGTTCTAGCTATTCCTGGCAGTTCCGGTTATTCCCAGCGGCTTTGGCAGTTCCAACTTTTCCTGGTAGTTTCGGTAATTCCAGCAGTTCCGGCAGTTCCCGATAGTTTCGGCTTCTGCCCTCTACATCAACTTTCCCACCTGTTCCAGCAATTCTGGCTTTTCTAGGTAGTTCGGGCAGTTCTCGGAAGTTTCAGCAATTCTCGACGATTCCGCCAGCAATTTCAGCAATTATGGCTATTCCCAGCAGTTCCAACTTCTACCTCTAGATTAAGGTAGCGTTATCCCTTAAGATATCTCCTCCTACTAAAACCCAAAGACAAGTAGAGAGGAAGAGATCCCAAGTGTGTTGAAATGACTTGAAGGCCACCTCTATTTATACTGAAATGTTGAGCACAAGTGGGGTTTATTTGGTTGTTGGCTGACCTTGACGAATTGTCCCATAACATAAATAAATTCATATCTCCATGAATACTTATTGGAATCGGATGATCTTTAGATCAATCCTACACCTCTCGATGAGAGGGATCAAAGAAAAATATTAGCTTCCATTAATAATATGATCCACATGGAGTTTGGCCCTAGTTACCAATTTCAACACTCCCTCTCAACTAGGGAGAACTCCATCAACTGATCCATATGTCTGACTGTACTATCTCTGCCATCAAGGCCTTGCACTACTCTGCTCTGCTCTATTGAACCATGAAGAATAATAATTGATCGAGAATGTCTCATACCATTCTCTACTGATCCGAAGTCAGTTTCATTTGAAGATAGTGTGTCACATCACTCTTACTAGCCCGAAGTTAGTTTTGTTGTCCCAGTTCAATATCACAAGGGAGTGTCTCAAACCACTCATACTGATCCCAGATCAGTTTCATTGATCCCATATCAATGGAGGTCATCCTAGCATAGGGAGTATGGTAGATACATTGATGCGTCCATCGATAGTACTACTATGGTCCCTAACCCCATTTCCCTACTCATTGATCAGATTAGAGGTACTTCCCATGAGTCCCAGACTACATGGGTAGGATGCCTTGATAGGAGAACTAATCATCATGTCCATAGGAGAACGAATCATCTTGCTCCACAGTCGCCACGAGAGAACTAATCATCCCAACCCACAGGAGAACTAATCATCCTGTTTCACAGTTGCCACGGGAGAACTAATCATCCCGGCCCATAGGAGAACTAATCATCCTGTTCCACAGTTTCCATGGGATAACTAATCATCCCAGCCCATAGGAGAACTAATCATCTTGTTCCACAGTTTCCACCGGATAACTAATCATCCTGGTCCACAGGAGAACTAATCATCCTGTTCCGCAGTTGCCACGGGAGAACTAATCATCGCGGCCCATAGGAGAGCTAATCATCCTGTTCCATACTTGCCACGGGAGAACTAATCATCCCGGCCCATAGGAGAACTAATCATCCTATTCCACAGTTTCCATGGGGTATCACAGGGGAAGGTTGAACCTGTCATCTTGTACATAGCGCACCAGCATGGGAGGGTGAGTTTCCCTGTGGTCATATGTTGCTCCAGTAAGTACCCCAAACCCCCAAGAGCTCCCAGAGCTCAATGCATGCAACATGAAGGACCCTTATAAGAAGGTCTCTCAACTACTCCAAGTTGTTTGAGAAAGTCACAGATTTGAAATTTCCTTAGGGCTTTGACAAAATGTCTGCGACCTATACATTAGTCTCAATGCGATGGAGCCTCCTCGCTCATCGACTTACCATATTGCAGATAAGGTAGTATCTGATGTCTATATGCTAGAGAAATCATCGAATATGGGATTCCTCAATAATCGAATCCCCCCTCTGGTTGTCACAGAGAATCATAGTGGTATTCATCGTGTGTACAAACAATTCACTTAAGAGCTTCTGCAACCATGCAGCTTCACACGAGATCATACTCGTAGCTATTTATTCGGTCTCAGCAATGCTTATAGCAACCGACTTCTGCTTCTTGCTCATCCATGATATCGAATCATAATCCAAAGAGAACCAGCATTGAGAAGTGCTCTAGTGATCCTCCACACTGCCTACCCAGTCAACATTCGAGTAATCATGCAGTTTCATATTTCCAGCAGTGTATCTCAATCCATGAGAGATTGTGCCCCAAAGATATCTCAGAAGATTCTTGGCACCAATCCAATGAGGTTCAACCAAATATGAGATCACCATGCTAACTACAAAACATATGTCCGGACGGAAGTTCACCAAGAACATCAACACGAATGAGTTTATGAAACTCAGAGGCATTTCCCAAATCTAGTCCGACATCACTACCATATAACTTTTGAAAGTTAATATCCTCAAGGTATTCATAGGCTTGCAGTTTATCATTCCAGATCTGGAATCCAACACCCTCTTACTTCTACAAATGAGAGGGTCTACACTTGTCAGAAATAGGTCGTCCTCATAAGGTGCTGGTATGAGAGGTCTATCATCCACAACCTTCAGGTAATGGTTTGGATCGGTTTCACTCCTAGTGAATCTCAGCTTCATCAGATAGCTATCAATCCTCTCATACTATGCCCAAGGTGTTTTGCTTCAAGTCATAGAGGGCTTTCTTCCACATGTATACATGAGATTCCCAATCATGAATCTCAAATTCCTCGGGTTGTTACAAACTTGTGGACCTGCTATATGAGGGGAATGGTCCCCTTACAAGATTTTCCTTCGGTACATCTCAGACATGTACCTTCATTCTCTTCTTGAATTCATGCATCCCTATCACCATCTGACTCACATGAGGTAGGGCCCCGTAGGTAGACCTCTGGCATTACAGATGTGATATGTCAATTGACATGATCTCCAATGGACCATCCTGCAACTTGATACAAATTTCCAACCCTAAACCCATGAGAAAAAGCACCTTTGAAAATTCTATTTTTTAACGCATACCTTTCCATCAATGAATGCCACCCTGAAACCTTTGAATTCCATTTCTGAGATGGACACCAGGTTCTTCTTGTGATTAGGTACATAAAAGAGATTCTTGTAAATGAATAGAGTTATCCTCATTCAATTGAGGGGTAACATTCCCTACACCCTTTCCAATATAGGTGGCATCGACTCCAAGTATAATCCCTGGTTGTTTCCATCTCTACTAAATTCAAGAGAGCACCCTTCGATCCAATGAGGTGCCTTGAAGCACTACGATCAATAAGCCAGATTCCCAAAGAATCTGAAGGAGAGGGCCAATACAAGATAACACTTCTTTATCTTATCAGAAACAACATTTGATTCTTCATACCTGGAGTTCCTTGCTTTCTCTAAAGAGTCGATCATTTCCTTGATGACCTACATTAGTTGTCATTCTCTGATCATTGAAGATGTCCCTGGAATGGTTGTTATCATCATCAAGTGATGTGTCCATAACTCAGACACTCCTTCGCATAATGGCTGAACTTATTACAACCAAGGCATCTGCCTTTCCTTCCACCCTTAGATCCAGACTTCCTATTGGAGTGATCTTTAGGTAGGCCATCAGAAACTTCTGTTGTGCCCTTCTGATAATATTCTATGCTTCGACTTCACCCTTGGTGAATTTGAAGAGGGATGAGGAATTCATTGATCCTTTTTCCTTTCCCAACTGTCTTCGGTGATTGCTCTTTCACTCTTGCTTGGGCATTTCCTTCACCTTAGCTCTGGTACCATGTTAATTTTAGATATGTTCTATGCTTAGAGCAATTTATTTCAATTTTCATAGTTAGCTCAATATCTTTTCGAGATTAGCAATCACATCAGCATTAAGGTAAACTGTAGATAGAACATAAACATAAATCGCAGAAGACAGGCCAAGACAAAGAGGACACAAGATGTGGCGCTAGCCAGGGACAAACCCCAATGTGGGGAAACCCTTGATCAATTATTCTTATATGTTCTTCAATAGTTTAGCAGAGAGAGAGAGAGATAGTACATTTACAACAAAAGTCAACACTTTGACTTA
>APFE031229250.1:28238-122106 GCA_000404065.3 Pinus taeda | reverse complement strand
CCTAAAAGTGTTGCTTCACTCCCTAAAGGAACAAGGTCAGCTGATTACATCATCTCCCAGAAGTTCTCCACAGAAAACTGCTCAGAACTGGTCAAAACTGGACCATACAAAATGCCCAGTGCAGAGGTGCGATGCATCTCACCTGCTCAGTGTAAAGGGTGCGATGCATACTGGAAATCCCTTCTGTAGGGTGGGATGGGCAAGAATGGATAAATGGCAGAGATAGTTTGTGAGGTGGAGGATCATGGAATCTTCCAGAAACTTCTCCTATGACACTTGCCTCTCTGAATTCGCCCAAGGATGAGTAAGAGATCATCAATCTCCAAGTGGAATCAAGAACTATTAAAGAGAGGAAAGTAATCAAATTCCCGGAAGCTGACTCACTGCCCTACAATCATATATATATGGATCCCTCATCACAGATATCCAGGGGCTGGAATCTAGTATCTTGTAAGGAAGTGTCGTTGGTTTCTTGGTGCAACATCATAGTGTTGGGTGATCTAAGCTTTACATGAGGTGAAGAAGGGATTTCATGCTAGAGGATGATGCTGGGTCAGAACAATTGGTTTTAATCCTCTTTGCTATTCTTGATATTAATAAAGCTATTCAAGTTTTCCTTCACATTCCTGTATGTTCGATGATATATGCATTTGTGTGGCCAATACATATCTGATCTTGTATTTCCTATGATTGTAGATCTTTATTCTTCGATAGTATTATGCTGCTTTGATTCCACAGGTGCTCTTTGAAGTTGGGTAGTCAAAAGAGGAGCGGCAAAGATATGTCAGAAGGGAGAGGAACTAAGCAAGGAACCAAGCAGAAGATTGAGGTTGGTCTCCTCTGTTCCCCTCTTATCTACTTCTCATAAAGGAAAGCTATAGTAGTTTTAGTTTGTTTGTTTCTAAGATAGCTACCAGTCTTAGTGGGACTAGCAGCTCCGAGTGGACACTAGATTTCCAGATAACAACACATGGCATGCAATTTTATCTCCCTTCCATGTCATTGAGCCACGTAGAATTCATACTAGGTCCCACCTAACTTGACCTTAGCATTTTTTTTTATGACGAAGTAATGTTATACAAAAATTTGGGTCTTTGACCCCAAACAAGGAAACACTTTCCAAACCCTTGTTGGCCCCCGAATTCCACTGGGCCACACCTGACATTGAAGTCGTGAGCACTACAGACATGTTAAATACGTGCTACACCCCCAAAGGTTGAACCCTCGAATTCTTAAACTACCGAAGTAGTATGGGTCTAGGTCCACCTCTATCCATTCATGCCATTCACTAAGATTGCCAAGAAACCCATCCCAAACTCTCGAAGTACTTTTAGCTTGGGCCCCATCCTGGTTTTACATTGTATAACCTTCACGCAAAAATATTAGCTGTGTCTTTTGTTGACTCACTGAACCAAATATTTCATACCTTAGCATGCCAATCAAAGGTTTTCTCCTAACTCTTATAGGCTTATGGGCCGAAGTCTAGTCCCACCCAGACTGCTCCCCAGTATACCCTAGCCATGAAAACTCAGGTTGTTCATAACTAAAATCCACAAGTAGGCCTAACTCCATCCAATCACACACAAGAAACAAAAAATCCTTCTTGATAACATACACTTTTCAACCACAACAACAAGCAACTAAATTGCATTCGTACATAGAACTAGGAATTTCCCCACCATTGGCACACACATTTTAATAATGATAATAAGAATTCACATACGTTCATATACAAAGCTAGAAGTAATCCTATAGTTATTAAGGGAATGATAAGCATCCAAGGTCATAATAATAGATTACCTAGACGTTCAAGATACAAAGTAGCAAACACATGACCACTCAGGGCATCTAAGCAATCCATAAACACCTTGCATCAACCAACTGATATTCATATTAACGCTAGTTAACCAATGAGTATGAGGTAATAAAAGAGGTCTTGGTTGTTGTAGAACACCATGAACACTTGCAACAACTATTTTGCAATGATACTCATGGTTAAACCCCACCATATCAGTTAGTTCATAACAACATAAATGCATTAGATAACTAATCATCCATATTCATGTAGTAAATCATGTTTCAATGCACATTAATACTCACTTATAATTCAAGATACAAGTATTTACAAGTAACATACACTTATATGATTTATATACAAATGCTAACAACTAGAGGGGTGACTTTGACTCTCCTCCCACCCATAGCTTAAGTTGCACTACAATATTTCTTGCAGATAGCCACCCTCGAGCCAGATTCAGGGCCTGAGTGGATAATGGTCAAGGGATTTATGTTTCAATTAGTCAATAACTATCTAAGAGTATAAGGACCTCATAGTGAGCCCACCTACAACCCCAACAATACTTTTCTAACCACTTTGACCCTTCTCCTCAACAACAATCTCGTTGTTCCTCTCTATTTCACAACCATGTATACTAGCATGCCTTCAACCATGCAACCACCTATGTGTTATTTTCATGCACTCTCCAAAATCCTTTTTATATATTTTTGTTGTTTTTGCACCACTGAATGCTCACTCTCCTTATCTCCCTTGTGTGTCTAAATGCATGAGCAAATGAATTCAACCCCCCTTCTCAACCCATTATCTCATTTTCCCCTTGTGCTTCCTCAATGTGTTGATAGCGCTTGCACCCTTTAGGAGAATAGGATTTCCTTCGTCCTTGGGCATAGGTGTTCATATAATCTTTAAAATCTTTGTACATGGTTTGTCTTCAAAGTTTGCAGGAAACCATACTCTCCTTCCATGATTGTACCAGTGTATACCTTTTCTTTTGCAAGAAGCTAATGACCTCTTAATTTCACCTGTGAGTGCAATATTTTTCCAAGCAAACTCCCAACAACTTTCCCCACTCAAGATCTGAATCTGTCTCTCCTCATCCAATCAATGTGTTACATTTCCACATTAATTTACATGAATATAATTCACAATAAAATTACAATAGGGATTAGCAAAAGGGGTTGTCACAAACCCCACCACCTAGAGGAATATTGTCCTTAGTGTTCTCTTCCTGAAGACAATTTATCAATGAGCTTTATAGATACAACTCATTTAAAATTTCTTTTAGATTCAAAGTTTCTAACCTAGCAACTCAATGGATATAACATCCCATTAAATAAACCATTTGAATCTTACAATTCATAGTGCTCTTTCCACACCTCATCCACCTTTAATGGATTTCTTTCTAGAGTGCTGTATGCCTCCAATATCCAACATCATTGTCCATCGCACTCAATGAATTTTCACCAAATAGTATCGGCTCATTTCTTCCCTGGACACACCCAATGTAACCTTGATCCCAATGAACATGCTCATGACTCATTAAAACCACTTTACCTTCAAATTATAGCATCCCCTTATTTGCTTCCTTTGTCCCTTTGATGATTTAGTTCCTCTTTCCATTCAATCACTCACCTTCCAAGTTCACACATCCCCTTCTCTACTTCCCAGTCCCTCATTCGGTCCATCCTTCAGCAAAGATTTCCCATTGTTATATTGCCATGCTATGCTAAGAAACAAAGGCTTCATCGCGGGAATTTATTGAGAACACTTTAGAAATGGGATTTGTTAATTATATGTGAATGAATGGCTGAAAAACCACTCAGGGGGATGGATTTAAAGAGGAAGCTATCTGAAGACCATGTGAAGCAGAATAGCCACACTAATTACTATTCCCTAGGGCTGAGAAAACACTTAGTGTTGGTAAAACCATTTGTGGCATTTTGTATGATAGCCACACTGGGTACTATACCTTGAGGCTAAGAAAACACTAAGCGTTGGTAAATCCAATTGTGGCATTTTGTTTAATATTCACACTGAGTATTCTTTCTTGGGGTTGATTAAACACTTAGTGTTGGTAACAAAATTGAGTGGTTAATTTGGAGCTATGCTAAGTGATGTGCCTTGGGAGGTTGAGAAAACATTCAAATGAGTTGAGCTTGAAGAAAAAGTTAAATATTGCAAGGAACTATGCTGAGTACTTTCATTGGGGTTGAGAAAGACTCGAATAATTCCGCTTAAATTTCTTCTTTGCAATAACTTGTATTTATAATCTAATGATATTTTACAATGATTTGAATTGAATTTGAAATTGCACAGCTAACCTCACAATCAAATATATTGATAGAGGAGGTTGATTGCAAGTTAAACAACAACATATTGAAGATATCACATTGTGCAATAGTGCGTTGGAGTTTAATATTTCAAGAACTGGGCCATTGCGGTGACATTGGAACTCATTTATATGCACTAATTTCCATGAAGTATTCCATGAATAATATGAATGAGTTAAGGCAAGGAAATTCCTTATTTATAAGGACCTTTTCCAAGGTGAGGAATCCTTTCTAAGGGATGGATTTCCCAAGTGACTGGGAAGAAGAGAAGGGGATGTGTGCACTTGGAAGGTGAGTGATTTCATAAAAACAAGAACGGAATCATCACAATGGTATTTTAATCCTGCAACAAAGCAGTGCATGGAGCACAAAAAGTCTCAATTCAATCTTGAATAGAGATATGTATAACTATTGAAAAGAGACCACTAACCTTTGTCATCTATTGAAAACCACTTAAGAGTTGCCAAGTATTTGTAGTTAAAAGCCACTTCCAAGATGCCAAGTGTTTGCAGTCAGCACATGAAGTCTTAGGTGCATATGTCTGAACGACATTATTAGTTAATAAACTACCATTGTTATCAACCCTTCAGGCTCTGGAATCAGTGGAAGGCAAGGATCATGAACCTGGTGTAATGGGAGCAGATCTGACCATCGATCCTTGCAATGCAGAGGGCATTTTGGCTGTAGTGGAGAGATTTCATAGTAGCATTGGATGGTGTGTTGGTTAATTTTCGTGTATTTCCAACTACCGAACTGGCAGTGGACAAAAGATTAAATTCCTATGTGTTAGGGATAATGGTTTCTCTAAATCAGAAGGGTTGTCGAGAATAGAAACATTGGTATCTTTAGAGTTGTTGTCGGAAGACAAATGTCTTAAGCTAAAAATCATGTTGTAGCCATGTTGTATCTGTAGTTCTATGACATGTAGCAATTTCAATGACAACTATAAAGTAATCTACAGATTAGGGAACATTAAACAAACAAAAATTGCCACTGAAACTATCTACCACCATGTGTTTATCATGTCATAACCTCCATTATGCATAAATGTTGCAATTTACACCCTTCTTCCCTAGTTTAAGTTTCTCTATGATTGCAAGATAATCTACAGAAACCCATCAAATTGTTTGCAAAGATAGGTCTTCCAAGGAGTTTTCAACCCATGTGGTGCTTGAAGAATGTAGTTACATGAAGGAAAATGGGTTTTTGTACCATACTCTAACCACTACATCCTTCCATGCCACAGTTTGGCATGGAATTTCCAAGGTTTAATTTTAAAGGCTTTGAATTAGTTATGCAGTGTAGTATGAAAGACATGATTTGACCTAGTTAAAAACCTTGTGGGTGTGTTCCTTAAGCAAGATGTTATGGCTCATAGGTGTAGTTTAAAGATAATAATAATATCCATATCTTTGTTTTCTATCTAAACCTCTATAATGCATTGTTATCGAATTTTAGATAATGCAATAATATGTTTGCCTATAGATGTATTCAATAAATATCTATAATGCATTTTTATTTAAATTTTGGATTTTACAATGACGAGGCATAATTTAGCCCATTCATCACAACTACACTAGAATCTAAATTTACTATCGAAGTATAGTTCTAGGAATTATAATCCCATCAATTTTTTTGTTCCATGGATTAGAGGGATGAGTAGCCAAGTTCTCCAATGGTCTTATTCCAGGCATTAGAAAATTTTTGAGGATGTGATGTTGGAATAAAAAATATTTCTCTTGACTTGCTATGAGGAGCCTGAATCTTGTAATAAAACAACAAAATTGTTTATTTATACCCATCTTCTATATTCTTTGAGCCCGCTCTATATACAGTAATGCCAACTATTTTGATATATATTTATAAGAAACAATTTCGTTGTGTTCTTGTGAATGGTAGTGATATTTCTACCTCTTATGTAAAATGTTGACAATTTTTGAGTAATCATTCACTTCAAAGGAAGCAATAGAGATCGTAGCCATTCTACGAGTCTCCAATGCCATGGATTATTGTTGGTTGCTTCCTCTTTCATCTTGGATACAGAGAGAATTAACAAGAACTACTTTGACTTTTCCATTATTGAATTTATTTATTGTGCCATTTTGGGGCTTGAAACTAGAAACATCTACAAAATTCTGATTATGTAAAACGAAACTCTATGTACAAGCCCAAATAAAATCCACAATGAAATATCACAATGAAAGAGCATCGTATTGATGATAAAAATACATATTTATACATGCGCAATCTAGGTACGAGACAGTTGTGTCTCGGTAACTTATTAACTGTAAAAACAGAATGTAAAACTAATTGCATATTATACAATAATAATCCCGAAGGATTAGTTAACATTCCGCCCTTAATCTAAAGGGACATATAACATGCCAAGTAACATTCTGAACTTTTCAAACTTTTCATGTCCCAGTGGCTTTGTAAATATGTCTATGATCTTCTCTGAATTAGGACAATGTGTCAAATGAATAAAATTGGCCTCTACATAATGTCGAATCAAGTGATATTTGGTGTTAATATGCTTACTTCGATCATGAAACTTGGGATTCCTGACTAATTGAATTGCACAAGATTTGTCGACAAGTAGTGGAGTTTGTTGTCACTCACTGCATTATGAGTTATCAGTTGCCCAAAGTGAAAAATAGCAGTGAAGTTTGAAGCCAATTCCCAAGACACATAATCTATCAAAGCTTAATCAGTCTCTCTCCGTTCGATAGTTCTCATAACAAGATTTCCAATGGTAGGTGGAAGTCCAAAAATGGACTCCTGGATCAGAAATTAGAGCAGATTGAAGATACCCTTTGAAAGCCAAAAAACAAAGAGAAAATGACTAAGGGTAAGACCCATCACAAATTTCAATTGGGGCTTTTCTGAAGCAGCAACAGGGAAAGACAGTGAAATTTCTGATTGACCGATCGTCGATATCACAAATCACAGATCAAAGGTCCATGGCCCATAGTATAATCGGCATATCGATGATCGACGTTGTTAAAGTATCAATCCTAACCAAATTATGATCAACGATCGCCGATATCGTGAAATTGGCGATCAAGAGTTTCAAGGTCCAGGCTTATCGATGATTGGTGAGTTCAGGGCATCACACATCGACGAATCAACATGACGATAGGGTGACAAAGCTAAAATGTTGGAATATCGCGATGTTGTGATATTATAGTGTAAATCACTGGGGAAGGGCCAATTGTGATTAAAAAAGAAATTCAACGCAAATCCAAGGGCAGGCGGGCCTTTTCAATCTCCTCCAATAGGACGCGTTATAGCACAAGATTGGTCCTAATAAAGACACATGGTAGCAGATGTTAGCATGATGTGGTGGTATAGAGGGACACATAGCATGTTGATCTGGTATTTTCAGGGGTCACATGGGGACATATCTGAGTGAAACGTGTCACCACTCAGGAAGTGCCATGTGGCACTGATAATGTCATCAATCCCATAGATCATAGATCGGTGAAGGTAAAAGGTCGCAACTCCAGTTAAAATTCTTCGATTGTGATTTGCGGTAAAGGGGGTTGGACCATGTTCACATGGAGGACTTAAGAACTAAAGGCGAAGCACAAAATGGGCCAATCCCACACATCGACGATCGCACAGGTTAAATTTCCTCCTCCGTTGAAGTCCCTTTCGATTTGCGATTGTGATATGCGAGAACTCTCCCAGATGCGATATTGTATGTGATATGCCTTATGGAAGTTACACGTCTAGATAATCGGTAATCTCTACGAAGTATGGTAGGAAGGCCCTCTACTATATTGCAATTGCAATATCCCAGGTGTGCCCATTCCTGCAGATGAACGATAGCAGGTGTCAAGGGAAGATACCAAAGGCGACCGCTAGAAACCATTGATATGCGGGATTCTATGAAACAAAGCAAAAGGAGCCTCGAAGGGGATTCTAAAGGCCCTACTGCCCGAGGCCTAACCACTTGGTCATAGTCCCCGGTCGTATGAGAAGAAATGTAAACAAGGTCTAAACCAAAGGGGCCAAGGAGCATCAGAACTCGCAATTCTACAAAGCCTTTCAGAGTAAAATTCCCACTACCATAAAGCCCCGATAGTATGGTACATGGCTATGAAGGCGGATGGTTCGGAAGCTAAAGCATTGAATGAAGTGTGGTGCAGTGGTAAATCAGTATGGGGGGCTAAGAAATACTTAATGGATCGGCATGGAGCTCCACTCAAATACAAAACGAAGCACTACCTAGATTAACTCTGTTTATGCTAAGTGACACACAAACAAAGTTGGTTTCTATCAACTATAGAGAGTGGGGAATTCGGGGAATAAAGATGAAAGTGACGGGAACCAACCGAGCAACAAGAAAGGGACATCATGGTAGGGACATGGCTTGATCAGAGGCTCTCACGGGAACAACAGAGGGACACTTCCTTCATCATCATTCATATTTCCTTGTTTCTATTTTCTGTAATTTTTGTTTATTCTATAATTTTTATGTATTTCCAAGAAAGGAATCAAATCCTTAGAAATCATTTTGGGGCAGTAGAGCTATCGCAGGCATAGGCAGCTTGTCAATCTTTCAGCTAGCCCTGAGCTGAGATATCTTGTAAATGTGGTTTCAAAGCCCCCCTTCTCTGTATAAATAAGGGGGAGAAACACTTAAAACAAGTTCCAGAATTCTGCACCCGTAGTGGTCCAAATTATATGATTCCATTTTTGGTTCTAAATATTTGTTCATGAGGGACTTGAATGATACACATGCTAAATGTAATGGACTGGTTATTAGGACCCTTAAACTATTAATGAAACTATTCCAGTGATTCCAAGAAGATCAATGCACAATATGTTTCCTTTTATCTTTATCACTTCATGTATGTTTTTCTCCCTTCGAAATAAGTGTAGTCAAGTTGTCGGTTTCTCCCCTTATTCATGATTGTATATTTGTTACCAAGTAGCAACAGTACATGTGCTACTTACAGATTTACTTAAGTACTTATAATATGCCTATATTTTCTTAAGCTTTTGGATACAAATGTGCCCATGATGTATATGTCCTGAAAAATTCATTTTCATTCCACTGTTTCTACCATTCCACCTCTTCAATATTCCATACCTCTGTTGGGACATTGGAGCTTAGGATTCTGTTACAGCCCTATGCATTGAATCCCCCCCTTTCTCTCTTCCTCTTCACCTTTACTACAACTACAATATTAAGTTGTGTGATTGTTGTGTGTCAGCCACCAGAACAAGGCATTTCTCTTTGGGGTTGGCCTGATTTACCCCCTGAGCATTTGGATCCATGTCTTGGATTTGAGTCTACTTTTAGGAAGGTCGATTGAACCAAGCCCCCTTTTTATCTTATTCTCTTCAACGTGACAATTGGAGTGATGTAAAAACCCTCTCACTAATAATCTTCTGTGCACTCCTCTATTTAAGATGTCCTAGGAACTAGTCTACAATCGACCTAGAGGCAGTCTCTAGGAAGCTTACTATGTCTTCCAAAGCACTCATGTTGCGAGTGCCATTTAGAGTGACAACAGAGTTGAAGCCTTTTGTTTCCCCTCCAAGTCTTCAAGTATTTTGCGAAGCCAAATTATTTCTTTTGTAGCTTGAGCTTCTGCAACATATTCGGCTTCGGTGGTAGAATCAGCAAGAACAGATTGTTTGCGTGATCTCCAATTGATGGTTGTTGATCTAAGACTTATCAAATAACGAAGTAGATACTCCATTCTCCTTATCTCCATCAAAATTAGAATTTGAATAGTCGGTGAGATGGAAATATACAACTTTAGAATATTTAATACCATATGTTTGAGTTCCTTTCAAATACTTGAGCACTCGCTTTGTTGCATTCCAATGACCTTCACATGGCTTATGTATGAGCTTGGAAAGTATCCCTACAACAAAAGCTAGGTCAAGTCAAGGAGTAGTTAGAAAATTCAAACTTCCAACAAGTTTCCTATACTTTGTTGAATCTTCATACATACTTCTTTTAGTGGAAGTAAGCTTTAAATTCTGTTCCATAGGAGTAGCGACATGATTACAATCCTGCATCTCAAATATGTCCAATAGCTGTCCAATATACTTTTTTCTTAGAAATGAAAATATATTTGGGTTTCTGATTAACTTCAATCCCTAAATAATAATGTAATAAATCCAAATCTATCATGTCAAAAAATTTCAATAATTCTCTTTTAACAGACGTTATATAGTCATTATTCTTTCCTGTGATCATCAAATCATCTACATACACAACCAAATATACAACTGACTTTCCAATTTTCTTAACAAAAAAGAGTTGTATCATCCAGATAAAGTAACTTATAATTCAACCTGAGAAGGTGTTTAGTTAACTTTTCATACCATGCACGAGATGCTTATTTCAGTGCATACAAATCCTTAACCAACTTGCATACCTTTTGCTCTTTGCCTTTAACAGCAAAACCTTTTGGCTAAAACATATAAACGTCCTCCTTCAAATCGCCATTCAAAAAAATTGTTTTAACATCCATATTGTGTATCTTCCAGCTATTATGAGCTGCAAGATAAAATAGAGTTATAATTGTGCCCAATTTTGTTGTAGGAGCAAATGTATCTGTGTAGTCAACATCTTCCTTCTGAGCATAGCCTTTTACGACAAGCCTTGCCTTGTATTTATCAAGCGAACCATTTCTTTTTATTTAATCTTATACATCCATTTGCAACCAATGGGTTTGACAACCACAGGAGGATCCACTAACCTCCAAGTTCTATTCTTAATAAGTGCATCATATTCCTTTTTCATTGCATCCTTCCATTCATCACAATTAGCAGCTTATTCAAAATTTGTTAGATGAAAAATTCTCCAAATGACCTAGTTGCCTATCGATAGTGGAATTATTTTTATCCGATTCAAGGAAAATAACATTGCTGGAAAGAACAAATTTTTTATTTTCTTCATCATATAACCTATATGCTTTGGAAGTAGTAGAATATCCCAAGAAAATACATTTGTGACTCCTAGCACCCAACTTGTTGCGCTGATGTTTAGGAATTAATGCATAACATAGAGAACCAAAGAATCTAAAATGTTGAACAATAGGAGGACTATTATACCACATTTCATAAGGAGATTTATTATTGATGATAGAAGAAGGACAATGATTGCGAATATAAGTTGCACAAAGAAATGTTTTTCCCCAAAACATCAACTTAACATTCTTAAACCACATCATAGATCTAACCATATTAAGAAAAGTTTTATTCATATGTTCTGCAATGCCATTATGTTTTGGATTATAGGGTATGGTAGTCTGATGTTTGATTCCATTGTCTTTCAAATATTGTTTAAAAACATGAGAAGTATACTCACAACCATTATTAGTTCTAAGAATTCCTATATTCTATTGAGTTTCATTTTGAATCATCAAATGAAAAGTTTTAAAAACTTCAAACACCTGTGACTTATCCTTTAACAAATACACCCAACACATTCTCAAGTAATCATCAATAAATGTCAGCACATATTTATTTCCATTGGCAGTTGCAATAGGCAAAGGTCCACATAAATCTGAATGTACAAGACCTAATTTTCATGAAGATCTAAAAGAAGAACTATGAAAAGGTTGTTTACAATGTTTTCCCAAAATACAAGCATCACAAGGTGTAATTTTTCTTGGAACTATAGAAACACCTTTAATACCTCTTTTTTCATAATTGTGATTCTTCCATAATTGACGTGACCAAATCGAGCATGCCATAACAAGCTAGGAGACAGGATGCCACTTCGTTGCACCAAAAAAGTAGAGCTTTCACAAAAATTAGTAGATGAAGTACCATTTAACTTTAAAAGTGTACCTTCTTCCACACTGTTCATAATAACTACATGACTAGATGTTCTTCTTATCTCGATGATGCCATCAAATATATGAATATAATGGCCGTGCTGCCGAATATGGATAAGAGACATCAAATTTCGTTGAAACTATGGAATATAAAATACATCCTGTAGAACATAATATGGAAGATTCGATATCTTCAAACAAATAGACCCAATGCCAGATGGTTTAATATGAGACTTGTCAGCAAAGTAAATAACACCATCAATATCATCACTAAAAGTATAAAAAAAATCTCGTATAAATGTCATATGACAAGTGGCTCCTGAATACAAAATCCAACTATCTCTCCATGAAGAAAACACAGTGTTGAAAACATCATTAATATTAAAAATACAATGAGCAACAATGTAATGTGTAGACTCTGATGATTTTCCCTTATCTGGTGGTGGCTGATCTTTCTTTTCATTCAACTATTCTCTCATTTTATTGACTTTCTCCCAAGGGATTTTACAGTTAGTAACAATATGACTAATTTTACCACATCTATAACATTTGATAGCTGGTCTATCATTAAAATTCCTTTGTTGTCTATCATTTTGTTGTATGTCTCCCTGATTATTTTTGCCCCCCCTGCCTCTATAATTTCTCCTACCACAACCTCTACTACTTTTATCACCTCTAGAAGTTTCAACATGAGACTTCTAATCTTTTTGTGCAAGGCACAAAGTTTCTACATTAGGGTTAGGAGTTAGGTGGAACCTCTTTCCTCCCAAAGGCTTTTTCTCTCAGAGCTATTTTTCTTACTAATTTATCAAATGTGATGTTTTTTAACTACCCACTAGCTTGGATAGATTCCAAATAGTGTGAATACACAGGATGAAAGGCTTTTATAAAAGTTGTAAGCTATAAGTCTACTTTAATTCCAGTGGCTTCTATATCATGAAAAATGGCTTTTACTTCAGAGGCACTCTTTAAAGGATCATTATCCTTCATCTCCAAAATAAACACCTTTAACAATAACTGAATAATTTCAAGTTCTTAGTGTGAATCATACAATTCTTTTAATTTCTTTAATGCTTCGAATGCAGTACGACAAGAAACGATATATCAACTTACCTCTTCTGTCACTGATGTAGTTATTAATGCATATGCCTTGTTGTTTTTTGTCTCCCAAATTGCACACTACTTCTCATTATCAAGCGGCTCCGGTGCAATTTCTTTTCCATCACTATCCTTCTTTCCTTGACAAACTTCCCACAAATCATTAAAAAAAGGGTAATTTTAAGCTTTGTAAACCACTCTTGATAATTTTCTTTTCCATTAAGAACAACTCCAACTATGGAAACTATCAAAGTTATATTTGTTATGCAGCCAAATATTCTTCAAATCCTTTCAAATTCAAAATATATGCAATAATTTTGAAAATATATAATAAAAAAAATTCCTCTTGTTTCAAACAAAGTTGGATTTGTGGTTTAATGGTAAGTTTCAAAAATATTTTAGCAAAGAGCTAGGTTCAAATATTATTCACCTACAAATATTTTATTTTACCAATGGTCTCTTAAAAAAAATGTATTTCAAATCACGAGAAAATTGACCACTCTTCAATTAAAAATTTAATTAAAACCACCAAAAATAAATACATGCATTTCAAATCACCAGAAAATTGATCACTCTTCAATTAAAGATTTAATTTAAACCACCCAAAATATATATCCTTCATTTTAAGTATCCTTCAGTAAAAACTTTGTATCCTTCATAAATCTTTTAGTAAAAACTTCAGGTATCTAAAAACTCAGGTTTCCGGTTTGCAGTAAATGTAAATATTATCCTTCACAAATTTTACTGTGATTAAACTCTAGTCCTTCACAAATTTTACTGTGATTAAACACCTATTTACTTTTGTTGCATTCAAATACATGGAGTTTAGAAACAACTCACTCATGCCCTAATAAACTCCACAATAAAATAACACAATGAAAGAGCATCCTATTAATGATAAAATTATTTATTTATACATGTACTCCACAATAAAATAACACAATGAAAGAGCATCCTATTAATCATAAAATTACTTATTTATACATGTGCAATCTAAGTACGAGACAATTGTGTCTTGGTAACTTATTAACCATAAAAACGGAATGTAAAACAAATTACATATTATACAATAACAATACCGAAAAATTAGTTAACACTCTAATTATACAACCGAACTCTAAACATTACATAGTGTTTCTAATTATGTATGACCGAACTCTAAAAATACAAAATGTTGTGTAGATATGTATGGTCTAATTGGTATGTGTGTCAACTAGAGTTCCACTCCGTGGACATTTCAAGTAGAGGTTATAAAATATGAATGCTGATATGTTTCCAAGGTCCCTTGCAACTCTTTGGGTTTCTCTTCATTTAAACTCACTAGCCGTTTTTATTTTTCTCTAACCTATTACCAGGTCCCTTGCAACTCTTTGGGTTTCTCTTCATTTAACCTCACTAGCCGTTTTTATTTTTCTCTAACCTATTACCAATTTATGGTTTTCCAGCAAAGTTAACATTACACCAATCATGCATGCATTACTTCTCTTTAATTGATTCAACGGAAATTTTTGAGGCAAAGCCGGTTAGTTTTTAAATATTATGGGTTTTTGAGCACAATTAAGATTACACCAATGATAAAATGATTCTCTTTAAATTGATTCAATGAAAATGTGTGGAAATGTGCAGAGCGTGTGGGAGTTTTGGGTAGGTTTAACATTATACTAAATATTTGATTGGCTTTAGATTATCTCAGTAAAAATTTTGAAAGGTTAAACTAAAAGTCAAGCATTTTAATTCCACGAGTACTTGAACGATAGATTTTTTAAAATTTTAAAACTATAATATTTAAATAATTTTATTTTAAATTTTGAATTATTTATTTATAACATTATCAATTATATAATTAAATTTTAATAATAATTTTTTAAAAATCTTAAAATATTTAATATTTAAATCTATAATTTTAGAAAAAATAATTTTACTTTATTATTTCAGTACAATTTTTTTAATGGTTTTCGAAGAAAAAAATTAATTAGATTTTTATTAGGCACAAAAACCAATTACATTCATCAATCATATAGTGAAGTTCATATCATATATAAATTGTCAAACTTCATAATAGTTCAAAAAAATCTTTTCAAGTTGACATACTTCTATAACAGTGACTTAGGAAACAAAACAGAAATAAAAATGTCCATTGCTCTATATATATATATATGTGAAACTAAATCAGAGTTTAACTTACAAGATGATAAAATCACAGACCAATTTTGTCAAGAAATGTTGCAGTGGATGAAGAGGTGTGTTCCCGTTTCATTACCCCCACTACACCAGATGCACCATCCAGGTCTCAGAAAGCCATGCTTGCATAAACTATCCCAAGTCAATATTATGTTTCTCCATACCAACCAACTGAATAGAATGATTTTCAATGGTGTGGTTGATCTCCATACCATGAGGAACCAAGGACTCGGTGCATATTATTGTGCAATGTGCGTGATGCGCTAGTAGAAATCTGCAACAACCATTGTGCCATTTATGAGTCTGTGTACCCATGATAGAGTGTCTCCTCTAGGGTGTTGGCATAACCCCACTCCTCTTAAATTGTTAATGTATGAATTACATGTTTGTGCGGCCTGCCCAAATAAACCAAGATACTTGACCTCTCTCCATGTTAGGTGTGCACCATTCCATCCATTGATTACTTGTTCAAGGAAGAAAATGCCCCTCTGGTGTAATGCGTCCATAGTGTCCTTCATGAGTCTATTATTGTCAGATAGTCCTACAATACCATCCCTTCCAATAATAATCATATTTCTCCTGCAAAAATACCATTTGATCCATTGTAAGAATACTTGTTTTATCTTCTCGAAGCTTAGCCATATAAAAGAGCCCTTTCTTATGCTAATTTCCCCCCTCCAAATCCAGTGTATGATTGATCTCCCTTTATGATATTTTCCTGATATGATCTCTTTCCATATGCCTTCGCCAAACAAATCCCACCACAAGGATTTCATTAATAAATACCAACCAAATAATTTTGTGTTAAGAATACCCCCTCCGCCGAGATCTCTAGGAAAATAAATATTATTCCACTTAATCAAATGGTATTTACGATTCCCCTTTGTTCCAAACCACAAAAGCGAGCCAAAATTGTTTGTCTTTCTGAAATAACATGCGCAGGGAGGGAAAATTGATGCATCTAGTAATTTACCGATTGTTGAAGGACAGATTGTATCAATGTGAACTTGCCTCTTAGTGAGAGCCAACAGTGTGTCGAACGCTTGAGTTTCTTCTAAAAATTATTGAGAAGTCAAGTCCAATCCTCCACACGGTAGTTGTTGGGTTTCAACCTACACCCTAAGAAAGTGAAGCCTTCATGAAGGGGTTTGCAAATGATCCCAAACATCTTGACAATGTGTTAGATATCAGAAGGGATTCCTTGTGAAAAGATGAGAACTGGTTTCTATCCATTTGTAATTAGACCAGAAGCCTCACCAAAATGATGAAAAATGTGATATAATGTCTCCCACTTTAACTTGGAGATCATGCCAAAGGTCAAAATATCATCAAGAAAGAAGAGATGTGTGATACTAACCTCTTGAATCACTTGCAATCCTCTGAAAGTCCCCATGACCCTGGCCATATTTATCTGTATGCTTATCCCATCCATGACGAGAATGAATAGAAGGGGGGATAAAGAACATCCTTGTCTCAAGCCACGATCCACACGGAAAAATTGAATGGGTGCCCATTTATGAGAACTACTAACCATGCTTTTGTCACACATGCCATAATCCACTCTATGTTTTGAATTTTTAGTCCAATCTTCTAAAGGGTAATCTTGAGAAATGCTCAATCCACACTATCATATACCATTGTAAATCAACCTTCATTACCAGTGCTTCCAATTCTATTGTATGAATACACTCCTATGCAATTGCAATTGCATCATGAATAGATATGTTATGAAGGAATCTGAACCACTCCCTAGAGATGTGAAGCAAGAGAAATTCTTTGATTCGTTCCACAATGACCTTTGAGATAAGTTTATGGATGGTATTACACAATGAGATCGACCAGAAATCCGAGAAAGTGGAAGGAACAGTGACCTTTGGAATAAGTGCAATGAAAGTTGACTTAATAGAACCCAAGATGTATCTCCTAATCCAGGACTCTTCTACCATCTCCAACAATTCCATATTCATGTTCTCACAGAAATGTAAGAATATCTCTATTGTCCAATTACCAGGGCTAAGGCATTTGTCCCTAGAAAAAGATTTTAAAAGTGAGTGGATCTCTTCGATAGTGATAGGTCTATATATAGCTTTATTGGCTTAATTGTCAAACATTGTAGGGTATTCCTCCACACCCCAAATAATGTCTTCAATGTGTCCCTCCTCCCTAGCTCTGAATAGATTTTGAAAGTAATGAATCGCCTCCCTCTGAATCTCAGCATCTTTGTAGACTTGTTTTGGTTTCCATCAACCCCCATAATGCTCCAAATGGCATTTCTATTTTTTGTTTGATTTTCAAATCAATGAAAAATTTTGGTATTAAGACCCCTCTCCCATATCCAAATAGCCCTGCTCTTTAATCTCCACGTGGACTCCTAAATTTTTAGTATGTGTTTCTTCCTCTTCTCCAAGTATTCCAATCTATCCAGTTGTTGTTTAATGGGCATCCTTCTTGTAAAGTTCTCCCCAATATCTCGAATCTCTGCCACCAACGATTTTAGTTCCTGTAGTAGACAATCTTTCTTTTTCCTTTGCCATATATGCACCTAGCTCTTTAGGTGCTTTAACTTCCAAGTGCTGCTTTCCATGGTCGGTCGGTCCTAAATTGCCTCATTTCCTCTCCAAATCCCAATAACCAGGTTGTTGAAAGATTCATCCTCGAGCCACATCTAATTGACTTTGAAAGGAATACCCCTTCTAACTGACTCTGCTTACCATTGCAGAACAATGGGACAATGGTCAAAGATGTAAGTCTTCCGAACATTTTATCTTAAATTTCTCAATATTTCAATCAAATCCAAGTGTACCTGAATCTATCTAGTATCTTACAAATATACTCATCTCCACATCTCCCATTATGCCAAGTGGGCTCGATGGGGTTTGGACATATATCGTTTAAATTATTTTCATAAAAAAAAAAGTTGTTAATCTTCCTGCAAGGGGATCACTTTGGCATTTCATACCCCATCCCTCCTCCCTGGATAATATAACGTTGTAATCACCAAAAACGATCAATGAATTGATCTATAAAATGCTTGAGGCCTCCACTCTGTCCCAAAATACATGTCTTCCCTTGTATGATGCATATATATTGCATATATGTATTCGCTCCACCAAACCCCGAATATGTGCAGTGAGCACGATCTTAGCGAAGAATTTATGGGCCTTTAAGTTTGCTAGTATGGATCCCACAGTGCCACTAAGCCCCCCCAACAAACCACATGAATCTACTACAATAATACACCAACGTGGAAATATGGACTGAAAATATAATATGGGTCTCATAACCTCTACCATCGTTTCCTATATAAGGATGATGAACGAACGAACAAAGTAGAACATATGTCCAAGGGACATCATTTTTGTGGCATCCCCCAAGTCATGCATATAAAAAGATATGATGTTCATCATGTCCCAGTCTCAAAGGGCACATTTTCTCCAAGGGCCCAGAAGAAGAAGAATCAAATATAGGCACATCAAGAAGGCAAAGATGAAGGATTATCCCCACAAATAATTGGTAAATTTGGTAATGGTTCGATACCATGTAGGTTTTGATCAAGAAAAGCAGTATTATGAATCCCCTTTAAGCATGAGTGCAATGTATTGATAGGAAATGTAGGTAACAATTCTGAATGTTCAAAAATAGACATGTTTTTTGGTAAAATGGTTTTATCAGAGGAAGTAGCGGTACCTTGTTAAGATTCCAATTACGATTGTCGAATTTGCTTCTCTCCGACCAAGCATATTTCCCGTGTTGAAAATGTTGCAAACATCTCTAGTAGGTGGCCCATGTGGTGACATAAAAGACAACAGAACGGGATGCCCCAATAATCTATCATCTATCTAAATCACAGGGAATCCCACTCCAAATCAATGTTCTCCATGAGACCTCCTATGTAATTCACTTCCACCAGGATCCAAGGTACCCTTTTATCTCGTGCCCTAGGATAGGAGGGTCCATGTAGACAAATCTTCCCACATCATTGCCGATCCAAGTTACCCTTTTATCTCTATACTAGTACAAACTGCCCCTTTTATCTCTATACTAGTACAAATTCCTTAGTTACTGCCAAGTACATTTCGTTTGCAGTCACCTATTATTACTATATCTCATATATGAATCTGCACATAATTATCTCTATATTATTCTCTTATGGCTGCGTTGTCTGTGCAAATTCATGTTGCCAAATAAACTATTTATAATTACTTATAAATTAATTATATAATATATATAATATATATATATATATATACACTGAATTTAACAATGGCCTACCAAGCCTGTTTTGCTTAAAATGCAAGCTTCTTTGATTGCATATTCAAACCACATTATACATACACCATCACCAAATACTAGGCTGTTAAAGTTGTCTGCATGAGCGACAACGAAATGTGATATGTCAATTTTCCCTGGTCATACAAGTCACGCAATTCATGGCAGATATAAATGGCAAGAGCTAACGGGCATACTATAAGGTATTAAATGCCCGGCTACATGTGCCCCTGTTAGCTCTTTAACACGCGCACGAGCGGTGATATATAAATAAAAAATATGCACACACGTGTTAAAGAGCGAACGAGGAGCATGTAGCCGGGCATTTAATGCCCTATAATATGCCCGTTAGCTCTTGCCTATATAAATCCTTTATTAATTAATATTTAAAAATTTAAGTAACTCTAAGTTTTTGATGCCACTAGGCATCTATTACCGAAATGAAATAGAATTGTGCGTTAAAGGCAAGTTGTAGTGAGTAGTGAGTACATTGAAAAAGAATTGTGCGTTAAAGGCAAGTTGCAGTTACTACACTTAAAATTTCAGATATTTCATGATTGCCAAGTAGAGTGCTTGGGATTTTTTAAAAGTAAACTTACTCTATTAAGAGTGAAGTAGATTTAAGATTTGAGATATTTCATAATTGCTGGGCAGGAGAGTGTTCCGGCATTTTCTAAAAGAAAACTTATTCTATTCTTTTCATAGAATCACAAAATCTGCATCGATAGACCTGCAGATGTAATCTGAAAATCAATTGTCAAGCATCCAAATTTATTTTATAGCACTAACTGGACATGCAGATAATAAGCAAAATATTTTCTTATGGAACAACTCCCCCATTCAAGAGTCAATTCAACTGTTAAATACACACAACTCATGCTTTCCGCTTCCCTTAACTCCAAGGATTGCTTGAGATCAGTTAGTTTTTTATTTTTTTTATAATATGGATACGGATTTTTACGGTTGGCCGCTGCACGTAGATATCACAATTTATTTTCCTTCTTTACTAATCCTCCGCTGGTATAGAGAGGTTTTAGCGTCATGACAGATTTATACTAAATTCAAATCAATTGTAATTACAGCTAATTTTTAACCTTTGAAAGATAGGGTGAAAAAATTAATATAAATAATTGAAATAGTTTTTAGACCAACCCACTTTACACACGAAGGATTTACACACGAAGGAAGAGGGATGTCGAATATCATATGAATAATTTAAGGACGATCAATAGGTTTAATTAATCAAAATTAATTTTATAAATCAACAATTTTTTAGTTAAGGTGATTTAAGTTGTCTTGTAATATTTGTTTTAAATGAATTGTTAATTTTGCATTCAATTTTATATATAGTCAAAATTTAACTAATGTATGAATGTTTTATTTAATTGTCAAAAAATGAACTTAATCAAACAGATTTGTGAGTGGTAAAGTATTTAGGTTTTGATGTAGTTAAAGCTTTGATCACTTGAGTGAGTTTTACAGTGAATCTCTAACTCAATATGAATAAAAAAAAGTGCAATATGGCTTCCAGCAAGTTTTGACGCTCAACCCTCCACTTCCACTTGGTATGTTAAGCCAAATGCATTAGTCAACACACACCTTTTTGTCATTCATTTCCAAAGATACTTGTTCTACAATCGATAAATAACTTCAAATGCATAATCTCAAATACATTAACACATAAAGGGAATATAAACTATAATAATAAGAAAAAAAAGGAGCGAGACTTATATTTAAGGAGTAAAAAAACCAAAAATCTAAAAATAAAACAACTCAATTCAACGAGCTTCAATAAACATTGTAAATCAAGCTATACAACAAACTTCCAATAATACCATTGTAAATCAAGCCACACAACAAGCATGCAAAGAAGTTACTTATTGTTGTAATTACTTATTGTTATATTTACAGTGAATATTTGTCATAAAAAAACATTACAATCAATTTACCTATTATTACGTTAACATTAACCATTGCAATTTATAAAATTTAACTTCAACGGATAAAAAATAAATATGTTTTTTATATTATTTAAAAAACTAATTTTCTGATTATAAAATATAAATGTAAAACAAAGCACTCAGTCATATCAGAAATAAAGTACTCAGTCATATCAGAAATAAAGTAGTGATATGAAACAAAGCTATGACAACTACTACACCCCAACTATGACAAAGCTATGACAACTACTACACCCCAACTTGACATAGAGCACAAACTCAGGTCAAACTTGATGAGGGCGACACCAACCGAACACGAAAATGACCAATAATACGTGGCTTCAAAGGGGCAAAGTGCCTACCAGCACGGACAGAAGCATTTTGCAGGTGTAAATCTTATTTTCATCACCCCAAGCCTCTCTGATCCTTTTCAATACCGTTTCATTCAGAAGATCGACGCCCTTGTCTCTAGCTGCGACGACCGCATTTGAAGAATTGCAGAATACCAATAACCTTTCCAACGACAGCTGTATCTCCATCTCCATTTCCAAGGGATTACCTTCGCTTCCCCCTCCATTTTCTAGCACTGGTTCGAACGGGAACGGCAGCTTCCTGTATCCATCGTTTACTATATCTATATCCATCTTTAGTTGCCGGTAAGGAATGGTTGACTCACGGAATTCTGCACACACTGCATCGACAGCGGGACTGACGCTGAAATTCGCATAAGTCCACACAGCTATCACACCCCCTGGTTTGCGCAGGAGACGTTTAACTTGAGAGTAAAAGGTGTCGATGTCGAACCAGTGGACTGCCGTGGCCACAGTCACCAGATCCACCGATCCCTCCTCCCCCACTATCGAAAACAGCTCTTCATCCGTCATGACGAGCGCAGTGACAGCATACGTCACTTTGGGATGCTTCCGCGCCAAATCCAGCTGCTCCTTGCTTCTGTCTGTGGCGATCACGCGATCGTAATGCTCTGCAATCTACGCTCTAATAATTTCATTAAATCTATTTTTGGCGGCAATGATCTCATAATTTCATGTGAAACCTGACAATTACTAGATATGAAAAAAAGAGCAACAGAGTGAAATTAAATGAAAGGAAAAAAGAGGGTAAGAGAGGTTACAGAGACAGAAGCCTGCCCATTGCCTGCACCCACGTCCCAAGCCAGCTGGTGATTGGCAGTTAGAGATGCCAACATGGAAAACAACGATGCGGGATAACCAGGCCTGCTCTCTAAATACTCCTTCGCTTGTTTATCAAATGGCCCCGCCATTTCTCCTCTGTATTTTCGTGCAGTCGCTGCGAAAAAAGCGTACGCCTCCGGGTCTCTGCTGACTCATGCCACACATGATTTATAGAAAGTGCGCACGATTTAAGCAAATTTTTATTACGTGTGGTGCAAGTAATTTACCTAATCTTCTTCACTGTCAACTTTTTTTTGCTTTTTCTCATTATTTAAAGTTTAAAATAAATTTTTAAATATATAAAAAATTAAATCAAACAATTTTTCAACATACATTCAATTTATTAAAAAAAATTGACACTTATATTGGCCAATCTATCAAATTCCACAAAATTTCAAATAAATTCCATTAAAAATATATATTTAAAAAAATCTCCAACACTTAAAATAAGTAAACTACAACGAAATAGTGCAATATATTAGGTTCGGTGCAAGTAATGATCCTTATCCTCATATATTGCAAAGGTTCAATAATGACATAGGCAGTGTCGCTGATGTCCCCTTATTATAGTCATAAGTATATTACGAGGTTTTTGTTGGTGACATTGTTGAAATTCGTCGTTGTCCTTAACAAGTGTTGTGAATCTCAATAAAAATCGCAAAAAAAAACCGCACCGGATATGTATATGGCTTATTGTGCACCCAATGGTGCATGTGCTTCTAATTTGGAAATCACACTGGACATAATTGAGAAAACTCGGGGGTAATAAAATTCAAGGGAGATTCACCGTTGTTTGATGGATTGGAAATAGCTGAAGCGATTTCAGTTTAAGGCTTAGCTTCACCGGTTGTGTTAGAGGTTGCGAGGAGTGGCTATATACTCGAGGCTGGCGCATCCATGAAAGCAGAGAGTTAACATTTTGGCCCGAGGGGAGGAAGGGAGCGAAAAGCACTAAAAGTGAACATTATACGGCTTTTGTTCAAGCCCAATGAAGCTAGCGTTGTAACAAAGGTAGGTGCATTCATTTTCTACACGATCATAAGTCAATTATTCCTTTATTTATAAATTAAAATAACCATTCAGGACGAGACTTCTTGTCCTCCTTTTGGAAGGCAAAATCTAACATAATCTAATTGTTAATTAAAATATAGTGAAATTTATCTCAATATAATATTTTAAAATATTAATATTTCTTTATTATAAAGAAAATTTGTATTCATTGAAAGCATATGTGTTTTTTAAAGAAATTATAATTTCAAATTCAGGAATTAGAGTTTTGGTAAATTTTAAGTATACCCTTTAGTAATGTGTAGATCATCCTCTGAGACATTGAAATGTCCTGTCGAATACACTTCACCAAGTCTGAGGTATTCTGAGTAATTCTTTTTAATTCTTGTAGTCTCCTTTTGTGTCACATTAATAGGCCATCCATCTTCTCCTCGACCCACCTTCAGAACAGTAGGCTGCCACAAGAGTTCAACGTGAGATAAAAATGTAAGGATTATGCATACTGCAAACAATCATGGAACAAGGTCGTTCACAGAAGGGCCATGGCGATAAGTAACACACAACGTAGGGATTTTTTTATGTAATCCTTCACAAAGTTTGCTCCACACCAAATTGGATTCTATTCCAATTCTCTAATTTCACTTGAGTTGTAATAAACTTATAAGTAGAAAAAAGTTTGAATGAGAACCATTGTAATTTTTCGAAGCTAAGAAATCAGAAAAACCATGTGAAGTTATTTATGACACTTATGTAAGCTCCCAACTTAACCTTGGTGATTTGTTTCTCCATTCGAATCCTTCGTAGGTTAGAATTCAGAACAACAATCACATGTGTTTATTGAACTTACGCAAGCCAATAATTTTGTTGCTAGCAAAATCCATCCTTGAACTTTCTAACAAATAAATCTGATTTGAATCTCAAATTTTATGTCACGGTTTGATTCAAGGTGCACAGCTGGAAATTTAGGTGCTACACCATGAAAGTTCGTTGCATGCATTTCACAGTCGGTGTGAATGTAGGGACCTTCAAGTCTATGTGTCACGCCCCCAATTCTTTTTTCATTTAATTGAGCGGGTGCGGCACCGCCTAAGTTAATAACTCGTTAACTGTTAATTAACTTTACGAACTACGCCTTCAACAATTCATAATAAACATGAATTCATATTATTAATGTGCGGAAACCATCAACAATATAAGAATAATAACACAACTCGGCAATAATAATAATAATCAATCTTTTATTATATATGCGGAATTTTACATGATCGGGAGTCGCGCTCAACCGGTGTTCCATAAACAGGAGGGCGCCTGCCCGTGCTATAGCGCACGATGGTCTGCCAAGACTCCACCAAAATACAACTTACAACATATAACATACACCTCTTGTGTCGTCAGGCGAGCGGGCGCACCCGTGCACGAACCCACCGCCAGCACACAACAAGATATAATAACACAAGACCGCACAAACTCTGCATTGGGCGGGCGGGCGCACCCGTGCACGACCTCACCCACGCCACAACCCAAACCAAGTGCAATGTAAGAGTGGGCGCCCATGCGCACCACCGAAACTTCAACTCGACCCTCGACTCGTCCTTCGCCCGACTCGGCGGGCTCATCCACCGAACTGCGGTAAACTTGCGCCTCTCTCAAGTGCACACTACCCTTTGTGCGGTGTGAGAGCGATGTGAGATGATTGAGTGATCCAAAATGAAAGCTTGAATGCCATGTATATACGCTCCAAACGATGGTTGAGTGTGGGGGTGGTCGCCCCTTGGTCAACCCCTAAACTTCCATGAAAGCGCCCTGAAACTCTCCGCACGGCCGTCGGCTTTGCCATTAGTAAGCCCCTCCTCCATGTCGTATAAGTTACCTGAACACTTCACCATTTTTTCACAAGTGTCGTTCGCTGTTTTGTCTTTCGTCGCACGGCCGTTTATTGTTTCGTCGCATTTTCTGTGATGAACCATCGCACCGCACGTCCGCCCGTGCTTCGTGTGCGCCCGCTCGGCGCGTGCCCGCCTGGGCGCCCGTCGCACAAATCCCAGGGCGGTACATCCTCCTCCACCTGAATTCGTTGTCGTCCTCGACAACATCCCAACTCCAAGCATCAATCCATGATGTCGACTCCCCTCACATATGTGGCAAACATCCTGCAACATATGTAGGTCTCCATCTCCACCATGTCTCATCTAAGTGACCAACTGTCACCAAGATAGTCCATCCTAATGTATGTCATAGATGTCCATGACCACCGGCCACCTGCCACAATCTCTCCATGCTGCTTTCCACCGTGAAAGGCTGATCCTTTCAACATCACGCTACATGCCCACTGCAACAAAGTGTCCACTCCATCATGTCCATCATCTCCATCATGTGCAAACTGCCCATGATATATCAACAAGTGTTAACACATCTCAATCATGTGCCAACATCTCATCTCAACAATCGGAAGTCCTCTCAATCCATGATAATCAACCATCATGTCACAATCTCCTCATGCTGCTCCACTGTGGAAGGCTGGTCCCCCCATCTTAAGCTACATGCTCACTGCAACATATAGTGTCGACCTCATCATGTGTCGTTCCCCATGTGATCCTGCTGCCATGATACTCCAACACAATGCTAACACATCATGTACATGCTATAGCCACCATGTGTGAACTAGTTGGGTAGCTAATCCAACCATTACGCCCAAACCATGAGAATGCACATCCTCATGCCACCATCAGTTGTTCCTCAAAGCATCCCTGTCACATCCTGAACTCGATCAAGAATCCATCCTCATAAGTAAACCATGCCCAAGTCCATGAAGTAGTCCTCATCTCATCTGCAACATGTCCATGATGTTTGGTACCAATGTGCTATATGAAATCAGCCACATCAATCCCAACATCATCCATAAGTGTGCCTCCTCCATGTGAAGAGACCATCTCATGTATCCATGTGCTGCCCATGATCAAAGATCAATCAGCTCTCATGTGTAAAGGTAGTTGAGTCTCGGCTCAACCCATACCCAAGTGTAGCCACCAAGGTATCATCATCATCGTAACTCCATCACCTCAAAGCACCTCATATCGATCCTCCACATCAAGTCACTCTTTCAAGCCATGCCCATACATGGGGTTTGAAAGTGTGCATCCCATACTACACCAAAGACTCTGCCCTTAGCTCCTTAATGCATCAGATCCTCTAAGTCCACCATATATGAAGTCTCCATGAGTCACAACAATCTCATGTCATCATGAGCTCCATAAGCCATCCCCAACCAACATTCTAGCAAGCATACAAGTCTCCACCAAAAGGTCTATGCAAGATGCCCCAGCTCTCCATGTAGTAAGAATGCTCCATAGGCCGCTCACAACTCCATCCAAATGCATGGATTTGTTGCACAAGAGTGTACAACATCTCCATAGTCTCACAAGTAATAAGTCTCCAAGTCACACAAGCACATCTATCTGCTCAACATCCATGCTTGGTTACACCTCATTGGATGCCCACAAGTGACATCTCCACAAGTGCACCTACAATATGTCCCTGCATAAGACTGCCATGTTCCATGTCTCCAACCTGATGTCCATGACTAAGTTGTCCATGTAGTCCACCCAAGTAAGCTCATCACAACCATCGGTAATCCCTATCCAAGCTGCTATCTTCGGTTTAGTGAACTCGGTCACCAGCCACATCATCATCACATGTCATGAGTTTCCTCCATCATAGCTCCTCCACCTAAGTGTCCACCAAGACTATGAGAAGTCCACCCACAACATCACCATCACATGAGTCTCTCCATCATAGCTCCTCCACCAAAGTGTCCATCAAGACTATCTCTTGGTCTCGGCCATGAGAAGTCCACCCAAGCTTTGTCATTACGAGTCCCTTCCATCATAGCTCCTCCACCAAAGTGTCACCAAGACTATCTCTTGGTCTCAGCCATGAGAAGTCCACCCAAGATTTGTCATTACGAGTCCCTTCCATCATAGCTCCTCCACCAAAGTGTCACCAAGACTATCTTTTGGTCTCGGCCATGAGAAGTCCACCCAAGAGTGTGCCCTTCAAACTGTCCATGGGTCATGCCGGGCACTTAGCCATGTGGCTAAAGCACAACCCAATCATCCACAACGATCATCAAGTTCCACCCTTGTCATGGGCCTTTGTACCTTCTACCACAAGGTCACAAACAACCCCAACAAGTCCTGCAACAGCCAACAATCCTTGTTTCTCCATACAAGGTCTCACCATAAACATCCATGGTAAGATGTCCCCTAGCTTTGGCAAACTGGCTTTGCCCTTCCCTGCACACGGTCCATCTACCAAATGCTCAAATGAAACACATGTATCAAAGGTACTTACATCATCATGAGGTTCCTCCATGAGAGTATCCTCATCCATACATGTATGCAAACTGCACGATCCTGGTCCAACTTGATCAAACTCAAGTTCATCCTCCATCATGATCATGTTTGCAACATCTTCGGTCATCAAGACTTCCTCTTCCTTGGTAGCACAACCTGCAATTTCAACTTGCTCCATTGTCCAACCAAGTTGAAGAAGCTCATCTTCAACATTCTTTTCCAAGACTACAAGCTCTTCACGAATGCGAGGATTCTCCTCTTTCAACCGCTTAAACCTGTATAAGGTAAGCAAGAGCTTCCCTACACACTCTTCCAAACCTGCCATGCCTTGCACTTCGTCTTCCCCTGGCTCGTACTTCGTTCAAGCGCCCAAACCGTGTATACCTGTCCACACGCAGTCCCACTTGCCCACCTGACAAGTGCCCAAATCGTATGACCAGCACGTAGTACTGCCTGCACTACTCTACGACACCTGGTTCTAACCTTTACCAGCTTCACCAAGCACCCTGCAACCATGAACCGGCCCTTGTTCCACTCATGGGGAACTAGCTTCCTTCACCTACAAGTACTTGCCTCCACTGTCACGAGCAACCTGCTCAAACCAAGCCCAACTGAGCTACTTCAATGCTTCATCAACCCGGTTATCAGCCTGCTCTGATACCAACTGTCATGCCCCCAATTCTTTTTTCGTTTAATTGAGCGGGTGCAGCACTGCCTAAGTTAATAACTCGTTCACCGTTAATTAACTTTACGAACTACACCTTCAACAATTCATAACAAACATGAATTCATATTATTAATGTGCGGAAACCATCAACAATATAAGAATAATAACACAACTCGGCAATAATAATAATAATCAATCTTTTATTATATATGCGGAATTTTACATGACCGAGAGCCACGCTCAATCGGCGTTCCATAAACAGGAGGGCGCCCACCCGTGCTAGAGCGCACGACGGTCTGCCAAGACTCCACCAAAATACAACTTACAACATATAACATACACCTCTTGTGTCGTCGGGCGAGCGGGCGCACCCGTGCACGAACCCACCGCCAACACACAACAAGATATAATAACACAAGACCGCACAAACTCGGCGTTGGGCGGGCAGGCGCACCCGTGCACGACCTCACCCACGCCACAACCCAAACCAAGTGCGATGTAAGAGTGGGCGCCCGTGCGCACCACCGAAACTTCAACTCGACCCTCGACATGTCCTTCGCCCGACTCGGCAGGCTCATCCACCGAACTGCGGTAAACCTGTGCCTCTCTCAAGTGCGCACTACCCTTTGTGCGGTGTGAGAGTGATGTGAGATGATTGAGTGATCCAAAATGAACGCTTGAACGCCATGTATATACGCTCCAAACGATGGTTGAGTGTGGGGGTGGTCGCCCCTTGATTGACCCCCAAACTTCCATGAAAGCGCCCCGAAACTCTCCGCATCGCCGTCGGCTTTTCCATTGGCAAGCTCCTCCTCCATGTCGTATAAGTTACCTAAACGCTTCACCATTTTTTCACAAGTGTCGTTCGCTGTTTTGTCTTTCGTCGCACGGCCGTTTATTGTTTCGTCGCATTTTCTACGATGAACTGTCGCACCGCACGTCCGCCCGCGCTTCGTGCGCACCCGCCCGGCGCGTGCCCGCCCGGGTGCCCGTCGCACAAATCCCAGGGCGGTACACTATGCAATGCGATGTCCACATGTAGTTGGATAGCTACACATATTTAGTATTTATTTTTCTTTTGTTGTGTGTTTTTCCTAAAATCTCCTTTGTGCTATTATCTATATCACATTCATAGAGTTTATTGATGCCTATTAAAGCTTCATTTTCTAAAATTTGAAACAAGAATGAGAGCATGTAATCCATTTGTTAAATCATAGCATGATACAAATACTTAGTAATTCCTTAAATTGTAGCAGAAAAGGACATTATTTCAATTCATTTAGGTTTTTAAGCACCCCATAAAATGTGTGTTTCTCAATTGTTTTTTTTTCTCCCCCATCCAAATACCTTCTCAACATAATCTCCAAGATGTTGTTCAAAGAAGATGGTAGAATATCACAACATTGTCTCCTCGAAGATTGCTTCTAGTTTCGTTATGAATTCATTGACATAAATATGATATATTGTAGATTCTATAATGCACTTTTATCCACATTGAAATCTCTAATTTACCAATACTTTAGCCTCCTAATTCCTCATGCCTTCCATGTCCACATTCTTGTTTCCTAAAATGTTACCTATGTGTCACTCTATATTCCTCTACACTTCTATGGGCATGTCTTTGCACCCTTTTGGTGCAAATGCTCGCTTTTACACATTTTAAATACATTCTCGCATCTAAAGTAATGCACTCTTTTGGTGCAAATGCTAAATTTTACTCATTTTAAATACATGCTCGCATCTAAAGTAATCATAGTTATTGTTCAAAAGAGACTATGTCATTAAACAAAACAAACTCATGTTTGAATAGTCATACCTATTGCTCAAATAGCTAGTTTGAAAAAAGAGTAGTCCAAGGAGGCCACAAATTAGCCCGGAATATAGTAGAAATTCAGGCATGATTTTTGCCAAAATTTGGCAATTTTATTTTATTTTTTATTTATTTATTTTTTTAATTTGGGTTATAACTATCAAACTTTAGGATTTTGAGTGCCCACGGGTTTTGATAGTGCTGAATCCATTTCCACCATAAAAAATATAATTCAAACACTGCTATGATCAGATTTTTTGAAAAAAATTGCCGGATTTCAGTGAATTAACTTTTCGGGTGAATTTGTGGCCTCGATAAGCAACATATTTTGAAAAATATGCAATATCCATTTTAATTTTATTTTTTAAAACATGGCTTAGCAGTCATAGAAGATTAATTACCTTGTATAGTCATAGAAGATTAATTACCTTGTATTTTCTGATATTGTATTTTTTAATGTGTATCAGTTTTTCCCTTTTTCTCGCAAAGAAGTTTTATAAATATAAATGGAGTTGGAATGTTTACTCTTAAATTTACAAAATCATCAAGAATTAGGTGGTGGTAAAAGAATACAAAACATGTCAATTTAAATTAAATTTCATGTCATATTTTTCCTAAAATTTAATATATATTTTTGTATCTAATTTATTCATTTTCTTTAAAAGATATTCATTAATATTTTACATAAATTTTTAAGTAGTGACAAAACTGCCACCCCCCATTTCTCTATTGATTTATGTTTTTAATTCCAATTTCTTTAAGAAATTTGCGGTAAACATTCTAAAGATTGCTAAACAAATTTAAAAATAAAAAATAAGCATATTTTTAATTATTATTAAAATACTAGTAAAAATGATAATCGTTTTGTATATATAAAACCACGACCCAAGAAACTATCATTTCAAGTTTATAAAATCAATTTTTTTAATATAAATTTGAAAATAACATATAACAAAATGTTAAAATTATTTTTTGAAATTTTTTAAATAATATTTTTAAATTTTTTGTAATTAAATTTTTAAATATAAGAACATATTTAATATTATTCAAAAATATATTAATATAGAATTAGTTGTTTAGAAATTCTAATTCTATTTTAATATATATTTACGTATATAGACCTTCCTATGCATCAACAATCATGAACACTTTTACATTGCTCCATTGGATAAGGTGAAAGACTTTCAACCATTGATTTGAAGTGTGACTGGTTTTTTCAAATATCGGTTGACTTGCTTACTACTTTTTCCAGTTCTTTTATGTCACTCTTGAAGATATTTTTACTACTTTTTCCCTACCAGTTGTTGCCGCTATTCTTCTTCCCTCGTTTTTGGCAAACATCGTTCTTCTTCCCCCGCTTTTGGCAAGCACTGATTAGTATTAAGCATCTCACAGAGCGTGTTCTCACTCTCATCTCGTCATTTTCTTCAATACTTTGCATTGCATTGGCTTGCCTTTTTCTTGTTCAACTTTATTTTCTTTGTTGCATGGCCATGCATTTTGGATTTTAAAGTATTTTATTCTCATTTGTTTTTCTTTGTTTTGAATTTAATCTATGTTTTTTTTAAAGAGTGTTTGCATGGTTTATCCTGGTGATTCTATTTTGTCATTGTTATGTTGAGCAGAAGAATCGATAGAGGTGAAATTGTTGATCCATTGGAATGAAATTCTCGAAATGCTTTATGGATAGAAGCACGTATGCTTTTGGTTTAAATATCTATGGGTTTTACTAATAAATTTGTACATGAAAAGCAGCGTGGTAGATAATGGCTATGGATGAAAGCCAATTTTTCAAGAGTTTCAATCATTTATTTTTTATTCCACTAATGTAGTTGAAAACTCAGAAGGGCCTTAACCTTCGAAATAGTGATTTTATTTTATTTGGCAGTTTTTGCTTAATCGGTTTGCCTAGACTATTAATTTTGCAACAGGGCAAGAGAAGAGTTTGCCATGGAAAGACAATATAAAATGAGAAGCTTTGATTTCTCAATCTTTTTTCTTTTCTCTCACTTGTTTTTTATTTCTTTTTCCCTCGAAATCTGCGGCACATGCAGATTTTGTTTCTCAAATCTTCCTAGCACAATATTTGAGTAGCGTACCATGAATCTGGACAGGTGAAACAACATGCAGGACAGTAATACGGTAAGAAAAATATGAAAAGATTTATAAACTTGACCGTTCAGAAAAAAAACGAGATCATCTCGTGATGGAGAGTCAAGAGAATCGACTCAGTCAAGCATTAATCGACAAAAGCGTTTAATGATTCTATCTTAACCATTGATAAGCAACCCATTAACTGAAGCATTGATGGATGGTTCTAGAAATTATTTTGAAAACGAGAGATGGTGACTTAAAAGCACATAGAGAATGAAGCATTGAGAATATATAATAGAGGATAGTTTAACTTCTATGCGTAATAGAGGAGAACGCTCGACCGCATAGAGAAAACAAATTTAATAGAAGGGTCACCGAGCTGGTTAATGATCATTTGTCTTTTCAGCGCACATTCTCGTTAATGAGATGGTTTGGATGCGAACACTCATTGGTTGGGAGAACTCAAGGATGTCCAGCCTGCTATAGGATTTCCACAAAATGAAACATCAAACATCAAGCATTGCCCTGCTTCTTCTTCCCTTCTTCATGTTTTGTTTTGTTGGAGGCGCTACCTGTTGGAATTTTCTGCTAAATTCCATAACAAACAGACAACAAAAAATCTATGTTTTTTTACTCTGTTTCTGCACAGAAAACTGAAAATTTCGTTTTCTGGAAATGGTGTTGCAGCAATAGGATTCGGTGTTGCAGCAACGCTGATCGTGGTGTTGCAGCAACAGGAAATTTCTGATAATTTAAAGTAAAGACTGTCTCAGTATTGCAGTCTCAACACTGTTGCTCCAACAACTTAATCTCAGCATTGCTGTGCATAAAGTTTCATTCACGTTGCTGTACATTCTATGTCAAAAACAGAGATATTAACAATGTTGTCGCTCACTTAGAAAACATAACTGTTGTTCTTTTCTGCTTGGTAAAAAACAGAATTTTTGTTCATGTATTTATAGGAAAATAAATATATGTGTTTAAAACAATAAACTAAGTAAAATATCTACTAATATTTATCTTCGTATTTATTGCAGAAGAGGCGGTGATGCCTTTCAAGATGGCAGTCTGCAAGGGAATTAATTCTGTGTATTTAATGCGTATTTAAGAGGCAAAAAATATCAGAAGACTTTTGTTGCTTCTGGATAATCTGCAATTACTGCTGAAGATCAGATCTCTGTTCAGCATTTATGTGATGCAGTTGGAATTAAATTCCAACACTCCCCCTTAATTTCAATTGTTGCATACCCAGGCATTTCCTGAAATGATCAAAACCTTTCTTTGCTAATGGTTTTGTCAAGATGTCAGCCAACTGATCCTCTGTTTTGCAGTGCTGCAAAAAAATTTCACCATTGTTAACCAATTCACGTATGAAGTGAAATTTAGTATCTATATGCTTTGTTCTTTTATGAAAAAAAAAGTTTTTAGACAAAGCTATTGCTGAGCTATTGTCACAGTAAATGGTTGTGCCATTTTCTTGTTCATGACACAAATCTCTCAGAACTCTTCTTAGCCATACTGCTTGGCATGCTGTTGCTGTTGTTGCCACATACTCTGCCTCTGCTGTTGGCAAAGCCACAACTGGTTGCTTCTTGGAAGCCCATGAGATGGCTCCCGATCCCATATGAAACACATATCTTGATGTGCTTTTCCTATCATTAATACTTCTAGCCCAATCACTATCCGTGTAAACTGTCAACATGAAACTTTCAGAAGAGGAGTATAAAATACCAAACCCCTCCGTTCCATTTACATACCTTAGAATCCTCTTGGCTGCCTGCCAATGAGTCTCTTTCGGTCTTTCCATAAATCTGGAGATTAAACTCACAGCGTGCATAATGTCTGGCCTAGTTGCAGTCAAGTACATAAGGCTGCCAACTATGCTCTTGTACAATTTTGGATCAAAATCCTTGCTGCTGTCTTCTTTGGTCAATTTCAACCCCATTACAGTTGGAGTCATAGCTGCTTTGCTGTTCTGCATGTTAAATCTCTTCAACACTGCTTCTACATATTTATCTTGAGAAATGAAAACACCATTTTCACTTTGGTCTACTTCAATTCCAAGAAAATATCTTAAGAAGCCTAAGTCAATCATTTCAAATTCACTTTTCATGACTTCTTTAAAATCAGCAATGAGTGAAGCATCATTGCTAGTAAAAATCAGATCATCTACATATAAAACAACAATAATGATCTTACCGTCATTCTCCTTTATGTAGAGTGTGGGTTCACCATCACACTTATCAAACCCATTCTCAATTAGATAAGAATCTATTCTGTTGTACCATGCTCTTGGAGCTTGCTTCAGCCCATAAAGAGCCTTCTTCAGTTTGCAAACTTTATGCTCTTGGCCATCAACTTCATAACTTGGAGGTTGTTCAACATAAACCTCTCCTTTCAACACTCCATTCAGAAATGCAGATTTAACATCCATCTAATAAATCTTCCATTTTTGTTGTGCTGCAATAGACAACATTGTTCTGCTTGTTTCCATCCTTGCTACTGGGGCAAAGGTTTCATCATAGTCTTTGCCTTGTTGCTGCTTGTAGCCTTTCACAACAAGTTTTCCTTTGTGCCTATCAATCTTGCCTTCAGTATTTCTTTTGGTCTTATAGACCCACTTAACTCGAATGGCATCTTTTCCTTCAGGGAGTCAACTAACTCGCATGTTTTACTCCTTTCAATTGCACCAATTTCTTCATTCATTGCTTCAATCCATTTATCTTCATTTACAACATCTTCAAAATGAACTGGGTCATCAACATGACAATATAAAGTGAATAATGAATTCAGACCGATATTGGTACTTATCTCTCCTTGTTCACAAATCTCATTCAGATTTCAGAATCTTGGTCTTCTTGGTGTGCTTGGAGTTCCATCCAAACTTGAGGGTATTTCTGATCTCTGTGGTGTGCTTGAAGAAGCACTTCCTTGACTTCTTAAGGCTGTTCGAATTCCAGCTTGTGGTGTGGTTTGATGAATTTGTTGTGGTGGAGGAGGAACCACTAAGGAAGGATTATTTGTTGTTGTCCCTTCCTGTTCTTCTTCATGAGACACAATTGTCTTCACACTCACTGTTTTTTTCCAAGCTTCCATCCAAAGCTTCATCTTCAATGAACTGTACATCCCTGCTTACTATCGATTTCTTAGTGGATGGATTATAGAGTTTGTATGCTTTTGACTCATCACAATAGCCAACAAATACACACTTCTCCCCCTTACTATCAAGCTTTCTCCTTAGCTGATCCGGTACATGTGCATAAGATACACAACCGAATACTCTCATGTGAGTGACAGTTTTCTTTTGACCACTCCATGCTTCTTCTGGTATTCTGTTCATGACAACTTTAGTTGGGCATCTATTCAAGATGTAAACTGCACAAGTGACAGCTTCTGCCCAATACTCATGAGGCAAGTGTTTTTCCTTCAGCATACTTCTAACCATGTCAAGAATGGTCCTATTCTTTCTTTCGGCAACACCGTTTTGCTGAGGTGTATACCTTGCTGTGAACTGCTTTTGTATGCCATTCTCTCTGCAAAAATGCAGAAAGTCTTAGGAGATGTATTCTCCTCCTCTATCTATTCTAAGCACTTTGATATAATTCCCACACCGCTTCTCAAGAAGAGTTTTGAATTGGCATAATTTTTCAAACACTTCACTCTTCTGTTTCAGCATATACACCCATGTCTTTCTGGTGTAATCATCAATGAAAGTTAAAACATATCTATTTCCGGCGAATGATGGTATTTGCATCGGTCCACACACATCAGAGTGAACAATTTCCAAGGGTGCTTTTGCCCTTATACTCTTTCCTGCTGGAAAGCTTTCTTTGTGTTGCTTACCCAAGATGTAGCCTTCACAAAGGCTGTCTGGCTTCTCAATCAATGACAATCCCTTTACCATTCCTTTTCTGTGCAAGAAATTCAGGCCTCCGAAATTGAGATGTCAAAATCTCAACTGCCACAACCAATTCCCATCTTTCACTTGTTCTTGAAAGACTTCTTGTGTTACAGCTGCAATAGTTCTTCCTTCCTTCAAATCTGCCCTAAGTTTGAGAGGAAAGATTCTATTGCCGGTCATCTGCACCTGTGCGATGATCTTCTTACTTGGAGGTATATCTCTGATTGTACACCTATAATCTTTGACGAACACGTTGTAACCTTTTTCAATGAGTTGCCCAATGCTCAAAAGATTACATTTTAGGCTAGGTACATAGTATACCTCTGGCACAATCATATATTCTCCATTTCTTGCTCGGATACTGACTCTGCCCTTACCCTTGACAGATATCTTACTATCAGTCCCTGTTGTTACCTCAGATTTCACATCTTCATCTAGATTGGCAAACATTGCAATATTTCCAGTCATGTGATTACTACATCCTGAGTCTAAGAACCAAACATCTTCTTGTTTATCTTGTGTAATGTTACATGTTAATGGCACATTCTTTGGATTCTTATTTTATTCATTTTCCAAATTAACATTCTGCCTACTATTCATGTCATTTTGTTTTTTCCTACATTCATTGGCATAGTACCCATATTTCTTACAATAATGACATTGGACTTGATATTTGTCATACCTTTGTCCATGAGCTTGCTGTTTTCTTGAACCTTCATCTTGGTTCTGATTGCAGGTCCTTTCGCTTGTGCTTGCAGGATAATATCTGCCTCTGTTTTTGCTTCTTCCACAACCTCTATTATTTGCTCTGCCTCGACCTTTTCTTTGGCTGAAAGACATCTGAGTCTTGAATGCTTGCTCAAAAGAGGAATCCGTTCCCCTACTCAGTTTATGTTCATGAGACATAAGAGAAGCACTTAGTTCATCTACCGTGAACTGTGAGAGGTCTTTTGTTTCTTCTATTGCTACCAAAAAAGCTTCAAACCTTGAGGATAGACATCTCAAGATCTTCTCTAGGATTCTTCTTTCTTCAAGAATTTCACCATGAGATCTTATCATGGTTATCGTCCCAATAACCTGAGTGAAGAATGAATCTATTGTATCAGATTCCTTCATACTGAGTGTTTCAAAGTCTCTCCTCAACATCTGCAACTTTGCAGTCTTCACTTTCTCCATGCCTTGATAGGCAGTTTTGAGAATATCCCATGCCTCTTTGGATTTTGTTATTGCTGCAATCCGTGGAAAGATACTTTCATGTATTGATTGGAAGAGGAAAAAGAGGGATTTGGCATCCTTCTTCCTGCCACTCCTCAACTGGTCTCTTTCTGCTACTGTCAAAGCAACCAATGTTGTTGCATCTACAGGTTCAGCATAGCCAGTTTCAACCAGCTCCCATATACCTTGAGAAGCAAACAATGCTTTCATTATTATGGACTAATAACTGTGATTTTTCCCATTAAACTATGGCAGTTGGGAATTTGTCAAACATGTTCCAGCATCTGCCATCTTAACTCTGTATAGGTAAAGAAGAGATACTGATTGTAAAATTAAAAGCAAGCAAAAGCTTTCTCTGCTGGAAAAATCTGCTCAATAAACTTCTTACAGCTCCTACAGTGAAAAACAAACTTTTTTTTTGACTCATTGAGTGCCTATACTAGCTCTGATACCATGTCGGAATTTTCTGCTAAATTCCATAACAAACAGACAACAAAAAATCAGTGTTTTTTTACTCTATTTCTACACAGAAAACTGAAAATTTTGTTTTCTGGAAATGGTGTTGCAGCAACAGGATTCAGTGTTGCAGCAACGCTGATCATGGTGTTTCAGCAACAAGAAATTTCTAATAATTTAAAGTAAAGACTGTCTCAGTATTGCAGTCTCAACACTGCTGCTCCAGCAACTTAATCTCAGCACTTTTGTGCATAAAGTTTCATTCACGCTGTTGTACATTCAATGTCAAAAACATAGAGATTAACATTGTTGCCGCTCACTCAGAAAACAGAACTGCTATTCTTTTCTGCTTGGTAAAAAACAAAACTGTTGTTCATGTATTTATAGGAAAATAAATATCTGTGTTTAAAACAATAAACTAGGTAAAATATCTACTGATATTTATCTGTGTATTTATTGCAGAAGAGGCGGTGATGCCTTTCAAGACGACAGTCTGCAGGGAATTAATTCTGCATATTTAATGCGTATTTAAGATGCAAAAAATATCAGAAGACTTTTACTGCTTCCGGATAATCTGCAATAACTGTTGAAGATCAGATCTCTGTTTAGCATTTATGTGATGCAGTTGGAATTAAATTCCAACACTGCCTATTTGTGTGTCTCTCTGCTTTGGGCGTCTTGGTCTGAGTTTCTATTTGTCTCTCTATGGTCTTCGGTTTTTGTTTTTGTTGTTTTTAATTTTGGTTTTGTATAGAATTGGATTTGGGAGCAACAGAGAAGGCTGGATTGAAGGAGAATTGAATTTGAATTCGTGAAAATATAATTCTGCTTTAAATCCAAAGCCCTTATGGTCATAGCACTCAAACGAAACGAGAATACACGAATGTTATCAAAGGCTCTGCATGAGCCAATTGCTGCTCTATATTTAGAAGTAAAATAAATTTGATCCAATATCTTTATTATTCCATAAATCTCTTTATCAATGACGGTCTTTATTTAAATTCCATTGACGGGCTTGGTTTCCATGCATTTACTTTCATTTTTAATTATTGGTTTGGAAGAGTCCAGTATATATGAAAAGCTTGAATTACAGATTTGAATTCCAGCAAATATGATTCATATTAAATTTTAATATCTTGCAGAAGTGAACGAGCGGCTTGTGCCATCTTTTGCAGAGTTTTGTGTTTGTCATTGCACTTTGTGGCTATGTTGGAAGTGAATCTCTCTACGAGTGCTACAGTCTTTGTTGCTTCATCTCAGTAATCATGGAATACCCATTGCAGGACAAATCTATTTCAGATACAAGCCTTTGATATATTTGTTCAGCATTTACTTTTGCAATGGTGAACTGGTTTCCTTTCCCAATTTATAAGGGCACAACATCCAGGTAATCGTAAAAGAATTGGTATTGCTGATATACTCTACTCTAATGTAAGGGCACAATCCAGGCACTCGTAATAGTTAGATATCAATATTTGATAATTCCATACTCGTAAAAGAATTAATCAAGACTCATTCATCCATTTTCTTATCTTTTGTAGAATACTGTAGTTTAATTTCATTTTAGCAAAATATATCATGACTTGAATCCCATTGAGTCAGGCATCTACCATCCCTCGAAACCTTGCCTTCACCACCGGAGCAGTGAACATCAACGGAAGGGCGAAAGGGCAGACGGAGGCAGTCACGCTGCTTAATGGTTTATATTTTTGATGGTTTCAGTTTCAAGGATATCAATGGTTCCTATATAATGGTTTCCTTTAATTTAGACATCATATCTCTCTTTTTCTTTCTTCTTCTGAATTCATTTCAGAGTTTTTTTATTAATTTTTCTATAAAGGTTTTAGGCTTGACTTTCCTCTTCTCCTTGGGGCTTAGATTTTTCCAAATTATCGAGATAATGTTCAACACACTCGTATGTAGTCTAGGATTCTGTTAGGATTCTGTTAATTTATGTGCCATTTTCTTTGTCTTTGTGCATTTGTTTAAGAGTTTTTGATTCAATTATTCTATCATTTCAGCCAGATGAAATTTCAGAAGTTGGATTTATTGTGCATATGAAATGACATGTGTTCATATTTTTCAAATTTCACTCAGAGAAAAGAAAAGATGGATTTGGTATTACATATGAACGAGATGTATTCTTTGTATATATTTGGCCATATATAGAGGTTTCTTGATTCTGGGTAATTAACTTACTCTAAAATGAAATAAGACATTCAATGTGTTCCTTGTAATATAAATATAAACATAGCATCTAAAGAAAAATAATTGCAGAATGATCCAGTGCAAGAAAACAAGGTTTTCCACAAATCAATTAACTCTTCTAGAAAAAATTCAACAATTCCAATTTAATAATCCTATCGGCCTCTCTTTGTACCTTTTGGGACAATTGCTAGTTTTAAAGAGTTGTAGCATTGCATTTAACTTTACATATTTAAAAAATTTATTTATATTTTGTGAGTGATTAAGCATAGTTTTTACCAATATTTACTATGAGTTGACTTATATAAAAATTTAGTATTTACTTTCTATAAGATTATTTATATTTTCTGAACCCATTAAATAGGTTCACTATATATTTCGCCAAAATTTATTGTCAGTTAGCTTTGTTACAAGTTTAGCATTTATTTTTTCATAATTAACAATTATGAAACTCAACTCATTTAATTGATATTTTTATATTCATTTTTTTTAATCTTTTTTTATTTGAGTATTTTTTTGCTTTTGCCATATAATGAGACACACTAACATGCTTTTACCCATTGTGCAATGTTTCTATTCATTTTTGTTTTCACAAAATTTTGTGAGAGTAATCAATTTTAATCCTCTAGTAACAATTTACAAATAAGTTGGAAAGAAAAAAGATTACATTAAAAAAAATTGATTAGAACATTCAACCTCTTCATGCAAGTTCATCATAACTATCTCCTTTAGGTACCCAACCAAAATAATCGGTAATTGTTCCAAATAACTCATGTTGTGGTGTAAGAAGACTTTAACGAGTGAAGTTGACATGAAGGCCAAAGGAGGTTGGCAAGTTATTCATGAAGTTTTTCTTGTACAACGGATTCATACATTTGAGTTTTTCTTGTATTTCTTTAGATTACAAGCATTGACTTGGCATTGGACTATCATTGGATTCATGTTGAAACTCAAGACACATGGGAGACTGCTTTCAAACCTAGGTTTGGGATTTTTAAGTGGTTAATGATGACTTTTGGGTTTACCAATGCTTATGCTACTTTCAAAGCATTGACATTGATTTTTTTAAGATCATATGGGTAAACACCATTTATTTTAATTCTCACACACATCGTTCTTCTCCATATTCCTTTTAAGATTACTGTATTGGGAACTCTATATTTTCCTCAGCCCCAAGTCACATTGTCTTCTTCTAGGCTGAGAGCACCCAACATCAATTGTATAATCTCTTCCCACAGAATTTTTCTTGTACCAGGAGGATTCACATAGGCACCCAACATGACCAATACAATTGAGACAAATCTCAAGGAGTTTTGACATACTATAGTTGCTAACAAGAGGTATTTGTCATACTTTCTGTTCTATTCCATGTCACCCTGAGTCTGCATTTGATTTGTAGCTTGATCTACCCCAGCTTCAAAATTTTCACCAATATCCAAAACTGCATTTGCTGGGATTTTTTGGTAGGCTTGAAACCAAAGATTAATTATAATAAATATAGGGGAAGAAGCAAATATGTATATGTGGACCAATTATTCAAAATAACCAATGAAGGGGCCATTGCTCTCAGCAACCAAGAAACAAAAACGTCAATTTTCTGTAAATTGTTTTCTTCTTTGTTCACAGTCTTGTTGCAACTCTTTGCTTATGCATTTTCAGTCCAATGAAAAGATACAGATCCTCTCACAAAAGATCATATTTATTTTCTCCCATTATCTCTTCAAGTCTGTGTTTTTTTGAAACACTAAAGATCACCAACTTCAATCTGACCTCCACAACCTCTTTAACGAATTTTTTTGCAACAACTTTAATAGAAGATGGAGGTTTCAACCTGCAATCATTCTAGTAACAGTTTTAAACTCATATTTACAAAAAAATAGCTAAATGAAGTTTTCAAGATTAAAAGCATTCTTAGGTTGAATTATGTCATCTATACATATTCAATCCAAGAAACCTCAGCTTGATAGCCTTCTCCTCGCCTATTTTTTCACTAACCAGTCAACACAAAGGATTACAATGGAATCCCTGACCATGTTTGTTTCAACACTTCGTAATATTTCATAGATCCATTGCCCTTTTTTATTTTATTTGTTGAGATGGTAAAGTTTAACGATCGAGTGACATGCTTATTAGACACCTTCATTCTCCTCTTATATTTTGAGGTTTTTATACCTGAAAAGCGGCTCGGTGCAGTTTTAGGAGCGGAGAATATGTCATCTCCTAACCTCCTCTCACTCTGGGTTTGTTATTTCCAATACCAAGTGGGACCCCATAATGTTGTCTGCAACCTACAAATGAGAAATGGAGTTATATTATTTTAAAATAAATGTGCAAGGGTCAACCCAAATGAAGCCCTATTATGATGACCATAATAGTTTAGGCCAATTGTTAATCATAGTTCGAGCTATTCTTTAAAGATGAGTTTTAGATCCATTTGTTGCACAGAAATGCACATGTATTAAAGTTTCAAACTTGTATACATTGTTTAACACCTCTGAAGATTCATTGGTAATGTGCCCGAAAAAACTTTGGTAAGGGCCTCCCCATTTATTGTCATTTGTCTTCATCAGAACAATTTTTTGAGTGCATTAAACTCAACTCAAGCGTGGCATCTTCTCATTTGGTAATCACTTCTGGTTTCATTTCCCTTTGGCTATCCTCCTAGTAGTCCTCAAAAGGCACCCTTTTCATTGTTGATGAGCGTTAAACACCATTTTTGTGTGAAAAATATGCCATCCCTCTTCTATAGTTTTCATTATGTCTTCCCTGTCTAAAATATGTTCCACTTTATGTATAATTCATCATATCCATGAAATTTTGATAGATCAATTGGATTTCCAACAATATTCCCCTGCTTATAAACTTTTGTAAAATGACACCTAGAAGCTTGAACATAATTTTCAAGTTTAGTATCCAAATATATCTCTTATTCCATGCTTCTCGGAGTTAGTAATATTGTACAACCTTTTCTATGGCTGATGCTGATGCCAACAACATTGGACATTCCACTCTGTTTTCTCCACAAAAAGGAACAAATCCTGAAATACATTACGTGTACTTGTTGTTAAACATTATTAAATATTTGCTGCTAATATGCCCAAAACAACCTTGTGAATGGTGTCCCTGTCTATTTTTTATCATCTTCATCATAACAATGCTTTATGTGCATTAAACACAACTCAAGTGTGGCATCTTCTCATCTGGTCATTGTTCGTAGTTTCATTTACTTTTTTTAGTCCTAATAGCCTCAAAAGGAACCCTTTTCATTACTAATGAATGTTGTTACACAGCATGATTGTTGTGTGAACAATATTCCATACCTTTTTACGAATTCTAAGTAAGTCTTCTCTAGTGAGAACATGCTCCAATTCATGTGTAGGTTGATCATATCAATGGAGTTTTGAATCTTGATAGATCATTTGTTTTTCCAAAAGCATTACCTGGCTTATAAAATTTTGTACAACTATATGCAGAAGCCTGAATATAATTTATCAGTTTGGCATATGAAGATGTGAGTTTTGTTGGATTATGTGAATGTCACAAGTTAAATTTGTAATTAGAAAAAATCCTTGTTGGACTTTGAGCAAATTTAACCAAAACTTATAGCGAAAAATATCCAAAGTACGGAAGAGTTAGAGTATAGGGAGTTGATATATCAAACATAGAATGTGTGGCTATAGGCATTTAATTACATAGCATGAAAATGAACTATCATATTTTGAAAGGTCTTAATCTAAATTTTTTTTTTTTTTTTTTTAAGATCGTGATATTTTTTTGGATTATGTAAATGTATCAACTCAAATTTTCAAACAAACCCTATTGGATTTCTAGAAAATTTAACCAAAAACTATACTTGAAAAAGTCCAAAATATTGAAGAGCTAGAGTATAGAGAGTTGATATCTCAAACTCAAAGTGTGTGGTTATAAGCACTTAATTACATAGCATCAAAATTGACTATTATATTGTATGCTTTTTGTTTGTTTGGTTGGAATATGGGGAAACAATTTTTAGTTAGATTGTGAGTTTGTGTTCGATATGCTAATGTCATAACTAAATTTCTAATTCTAACAAACCCGTGTTGGATTTGAAGAAATTTAAGAAAAACAATATATATATATATATATATTATCTATATCTATCTATATATATATTATATATATATATATATAATATATATATATATATATATATAATATATATATATATATATATATAATATAGATATATATAGATTTTTATAGATCAATTTTGAGTTTTCAGCTCTACCCTACAAGTTCTAAAGTTTCCTTTACATAATTATCCATGCTTAGCTTTGCAACAGGGCGCTCTATCCCCTCCTTAGCTGGATTATTTCAAGAGTTCATATTGAGTTCATAATTTGTGGCCTCAACATGTATGATACTAAAAATGTCGACTGTAGGCCAAATTGATTGTTGTTCCTTGGTTTTGTGGTTAAGAACCATCAATTGTTTTAAACCTTATTATTTGCTCCCACAAAGTATTGATTATAGCATATGATTAATGTTTTCTATAATTTCAAAGAAAATGCATGTAGTAAAGGTGCCATGCCTCTTGATTTTCAAAGGTCGACATATATATTATTTCACAATAAAAATATAGAATAAAAATATATATGGCTCTGAATGAGTAGGTTTTCGTAGTTGAACATCATGTTGTTGACATAGTCTTTCTGAAGAATTTTGTTTACAACATGATTGTCAATTGTGAAAACTTGCTCATTCATAATCATATATGTTTTTCTACATTTTTATTCAAGGATGTATATGCTAACTTTTGAAGAATACTTTTGGCATTGACATTAATTTTGTAATGCTACATAGAAACTTGGATGATAGCATGCTTCAGTGAATTCACATTTTGGGGATTCACCTATAGAAAGATATTCTATCACTCAATTCCATAAGACGATGTATACCTTTTGCATAATCTTGATAATAAAGTCCCTTTAGACAAACATATATCCATCTAACCCTTACTCTATGAAGCAAGAGGGATCAAATCTGTCTAGATGCAAAAGTATTTTTAAGTGCAAAACATGAGCTATTATTTTTAACCCAACTTCAAGTGTCTATGGAAGTCAAGACTAATGTGTCCATGTTTGAAAATGCATATACATGATAATGGGTGATATAAACTACATTGTTGGTCTACATTTTTACAAAGTTGGGGTGTCACTTACATAACATTTTGAGCAAGTCATTCTAGAAAATGAAATTTGCAATTCTAATTCACGCTTCCCTTAAATACATCATAATTTTTTGTTTTAATATCTCTTCTAATGCATTAAAATGAATTACAGGTACTACCATCACAAAAAATATTTTTCATGTGCTAATATCATGGAGCTAGCCTTAATTAAGAATTCCATTCCACTGTCGTTGAATGGTTCCACTCAGATTCAACAACTACTCCAAATAATCGAGATCAACAACGTTACCTCATCAAAAAATACATACTCACACTTCCACATTAATATCTCTGATGGAACACATCACCACAAGGCTCCACTAACATTTTCATATAGTACACAAGTTGCATCTAAAGCAATCCAAGTAAGCTCATTTATTCGCTTCAAAAAGTATCTTGCACAGGGATTCAAAACTCTTCATAAGGCCCAACATTTGAATCTACCCTTGTCTAGTTTTTGTCTTCTACACTCTTCCTTCATTACAAAAATAAAAAATAAAAAAGGATTCTACATTAATTCCTTTTCTTTTCATTTACATAAGGTCCATCTGAGTTGTTGAACTTGAGGTTTTTAGGTGTAAATAAGCGCTGACTAAGAACTCATCAACACTACTACATGAAAAGGTAATAACATCCCAGTCTATCTCCTCATTGGCACAAGAGATCTTGACCTCTATAGTGACTCTAATGATTATGTCCAAAACTACAATTATCTCATTCAAGGTGCTCAATCCCTACCAAAATAATTGGTCAATCCAAGGTAGAGCATCTATAAAGACAACATTGAAGACTTACAAAAATGTGTGTGGCTCGGGAAAATTCTTTGGAATTGACCTTATTGATCATGAAGGAGAGTAGATTGGCCTTTCTGCGTTTTTTCAATTAGCTGAATCTATTTATAAACTATACATGTTGGGTAGCTATACATAGTTTTGAATGGCACAGTTAAAGAAGCAAACACAAACTATAACCACCTAAAGAAAAAATGGGAGATTTCCTTGTTTTCTGCATCCATTGTAAATCTATTTTTGGCAGATGATCCAACCTTTCCTTATCAGGTTTCTCATCTCAAAACTATCACTGAAATCAAATGTGTAAGCCCAAATACCAATGTATATGTCATTGCCATTGCTAGCTCCACCTCACCAGCCTCAATAATTCAGCAAAGACATGAAATTTAAACACAAAGGTAAATGCACATTAAAGGAAAATTCGTGTTTTAGGATTGATGTAAAACTATGGGGAGATCATTGTGACTCTATAGGAGAGAACCTTGCTAAATTTTTCTCTTTTGGAATCCCACCAATCCTTGCAATCAAGGGACGTCGTGTATCTGAATTTAATGGAATCACCATAGGGACAGTCTCAACTAAAATTCTTGTCATAAAACAAAAAGTTGAAGAAACTCAACAACTCCATAAATGGTTCTGTGGAATAGGCTATATCCCTTCCTCTCCATCTTTTAGTAGAAACTATAGTATTGCTTCCATGTGAGCCCTAACATAAAAGAAGATTCATGAAATTACTTGCATGCAAACCTCCAAGAAAGCAATATGGTTTTTGATTCATACAACTGCAACTGTTCTTCACATGGATGGCTTCTATTTTCTTGCATTTCCATTAGATTTGAATGGAAAGAAATGCATGAAAAAAGTGATGCACCATTCTAACAATCTTTACCATTGTTCAAAGTTTAACGGTGACTTCCCAGAATGTGAGTATTGTGACAAACTTAATATTGAGTTGCATGACAACACTGGGCACCGAGAAACATCACATCCTTCAATGACATAGGAAATGTGCTCATGGCCATCACAACAAAAGACTTGTTCCTTCTTTCTATTGAACCAACCGATCTCTAAGAAATTTGTGGCTAGATTTCAGGACACTGCTTCCTGCTAACACTTTCCATCAAGGTAGACTCCTTGAATGGTGTCGAGCACTTGCAACCAATACTGGTTAATTTAGAATAAAATCAATATGAATATGCATGAAATTAGGTCCTCAAGGACATTGAAGAAATGCCCATTACACAACGACCTCTTATTCATTTCCTTTGGTTTTTCTTCATGGTTTCAAGGAACACTAGTATTTTTTACATTAAGTATCATTTCCGCATAGCTCATTGTTCAGTAATATTGTAAATTACATCCATGTTGTTGTGCTACACACCTTTGGAAACACCCTTTTTGAATAATTCCAAAATATGTATGTTTGCCCCTTGAGAATTTATGTAATATACATATCAACATTTGTAGAAGCTTCAATTCATAATTTTTCCTACGTTGTTTATATGTGTATACATTGATTTTTTGCAATACTCTAGTTTAATAATTTCAACATATGAATACTTTCCCTGGAAAAATTTACATAACCTATATATTAGCATCTGCAATAATTTCAAATCATTCTTAATCCACTAAATATCGTTAAGTGATATTCAAATAAAAATATGGAATTCTAGAACTTGTAACACATTTCTATGCATATAGAACTCGTTTATGATTCACTCTATGTTGCTTATGCCTTCGAACTAACAATAAATTATTTATATTTTCTTAGATGTGCCAAGAAAAAGTTAAAATATGGATAAAAATGACTGAAGGCATATTCTTTATGCACGACACAAAGACACAATAAATCTATGCCAATGAATTCTTTATAAAACCCGAAAAAAACCTACTACCACTACATCCCTTCCCACTTCAAGTGCTCTCCAAACTATGCAAACCAACTCACCTCACCTTCATCAAAACCAATATAACCCCCCTCCCATTAATGATGAACACCATGCTAATATCATGGAGCTAGCCTTAACTAAGAATGTCATTCCATTGTCGTTGAATGGTTTCACTAAGATTCAACAACTAGTCCAAATAATATAGATTAACAATATTACCTTATCAAAAACTACATCCTCACACTTCCACATTAATCTCTCTGATGGAAGACATCACCATAAGACTTTGATACCATTTTCATATATTACACAAGTTGCATCTGAATAAATCTAAGTAAGCTCAATCATTATGTTTTAAAAAGTAGCTTGCATAGTGATTCAAAACACTTTTTAAGGCCCAACATTTGAATCAACCGTCTTCTAGTTTTTGTCTTTTACACTCTTCCTGCATTACAAAAGTAAAAAATAAAAATGGATTCTACATTAATTCCTTTTTTTCATTTACATGAGGTTCATCTCAGTTGTTGAACTTGAGGTTTTGCGGTGTAAAGAAATGTTGACTAAGGACATATCAACACTACTACATGAAAAGGTAATAGCATACCAATCTATCTCTTCATTGGCACAATAGATCTTGCCCTCTATAGCGACTCCAACGATTACGTCCAAAACTACAATTATCTCATTCATGTTGCTCAAACCCTCCCAAAAGAATTGGTCAATCCAAGGTAGAGCATATATAAAGACAACATTGAAGACTTACGAAAATGCACGTTGCTCATGAAAAATTGTTTAGATTTGACCTTGTTGATCATGAAAGAGAGAAGATCGACCTTACTACATTTATCGAATTGGCTAAATATGTTTATAAACTATTCAAGTTGGGTAGCTATACATTCTTTTGAATAACACAGTTAAATAAGTAAACACAAAATACAACCACATAGAGAACAAATGGGAGATTTTCTTGTTTTCTTCATCCATTGTCAATCCATATTTGGTAGATGATCCAACCTTTCCTTATAGGATATTTCATCTCAAAACTATGACTGAAATCAAATGTACAAGCCTTTATAACAATGTATATGTCATTTGTGTTGTTAGCTCCACCTAACCTGCCTTGATAATTAAATGAAGAGATGGAACTAAAACACCAAGTAAAACACTTAGATTAAATGACAAATGGAGATGTAGACATCGCCTCATCAAATTCAATATTGTTGACTAGTTTCTCACTAAATTTTTTACCAAGTCATTCATCGCTCCAATTGCGCACGATATAGCTATGGGTGGATGCACTACTGAAGAACAAGCCATTGCTCATGCCCAAAATTTAGATCTCATTTATTCTCAGTTTGGCACTTTATATGACTTATTACTCGATGCTCTGTGGCCATCATCTGATCCCATGACATCAAAGTCACAAGATACACCTCTTGTTGATGGAGTAATTGGTTCAGTGTGCCACACCCCTGCCAAATCTTCTTCTGAATAGAAGTTAGTCTCAAACACTACTTCCTATAGTTCTTCTTAGAATCTGCTTGGCCCTAGTGAAGCCTCAGAGATCCACATTGTCTAGTCTACCAAAGCGGACAAATCCTCGAAAGGTAAGAAGAAAGGCAAAGGAAATGGTAATGTCAATGCCCCAAAATAGGGTACTCATAAGTCGTCTGCTGGTAACTCTTCACAATGGAAGCCTAAGTATCCATGCCTCATTTGTGAGGAGGATCACTATCCTAAGGATTGTCCTTGATGGTCTAAAGTTAGTATTTTGCTCAAAGAGACCACAACTATCCTAAAAGAGCCTTTTCCATATTAGTAGACTCAAATGGTAGACCAACCTCAATCATTTGTTTCCTCCGGATCTCAAGTGTTCATGATGAGTGTACACCTACTAATGTGGCTACTAGATCAAAATATTACCAAAATCCTACTTCAACAACCAGAAAAGAGAAATAGGCCACCCCTCCTTCTTCTACTCTGAGTTCTAGCCCTCTTCATATCGAGCAACCTAACCTGATTCAACTATTCAGCCACCCTCTCGAGGTGTGCTAAGGAAATCCTCGTACAATCCAAACACTTGAGCCACTCAGCACTATAATATTGTTTAGGATTTGGATCAAGCGCTATCAACGATGTCAACTCTCAAGGTACTCCAAATTTTTCTGTCTCCGCGGAAATCTTTGGCGTCAACTATCAGGTGTATTGATCCTACTGACTCTAATTTGACATGTTTTGATCTAGACAACCATGTTCTATGCCTACCTCATCATATTTCCCTTGTCATTCTGTAATCATCAATGAGAAAATAATTCATAGCACTATCATCGATGAAGGTGCTTCTACCTGCATCATGTCAGTCGCCTGCCGGAAGGCAATTGATTCTCCTACTTTGAACCAATCCCCTAACACTTTGGAAGCTTTCAACAAGTGTGATCCGCGATCCTTCAGAGTCTTATCCAACCTTGTCATTACTTTGGAGGGAAAGAAAGTACATGTTGAATTAGAGATTTTTGACACTAATCTCAATTATAATCTTCTCCTCAGACAGAGCTGGACCCATGCCATATATGTTGTAGCCTCATCCATATTCTGCATGATTCATTTTCCCCATCATGGAAGATTGTTACTATCAACTAGCTTTCCTTCTTTGCCTCTTCCTCCTCAGATGGGAATGTTCTATATGTCAAGCACACTAGTGCTCCTTATGGTAGTGTAGGGGCATGTTTTTTTAAAGATTCTACCTTAATGGGAATTTTTCCACTTCCACCTCCTCATGTTGCCTTTGTTAACATGTTATTTGTTAAATCAGATCCTTGGGGCATACCTTCACTAGATCTTGTTGATGCTTGGTGTGAGGTTATGCCACTTAGTTGTGTCGAAATCATTTACATGGAAATTGTTTCGGCTTCAAGTTATATGTCCTCTGGTTGTCCTGTTTTGAGGACTTCTCTTGATACATATTCTCAATCGCCATGGCTTGGTGGTTCAGAATCTCCTGATGCCTTAGCCAAGAACTTTCTTTCTGACAAAAGTATCATGGAAATAATGTCTCCAGAGGAACCACCTTGGAATGATACTCATCATCATTCCTTGTTCCTGTTGAGCCCGACAGTCATTTCTATGTGCTTGAGAAGTTCTCTTCTTCGTTTCCTATTAATGTGTTAGTTTCCCCTTCCATCATCAAGATATTTCAATTGAGTGCACATTTATCCCCTCATGGATTTAGGTTTCTTCTCCCTCCCTGAGTTTTTACCAATTTCCCATTAATGCCATGGGGTTGTCATTTAACTCGTAACCCTCCCTCCCTCAGAGGGAATGGGGGCAAATCCTTATACGAGTTATATTCTATTATTTGGCCAATTTTATGTCTACTCATCTTGTCAGTCACAAAACTCTGATGTTCATCTATGTTGATTGATTACCTGAGTTTGAGCATGAACTCTCTCAAAAAGTACTATGCTTAGGTCATCTTGCATGGCTACTTTTGTACATTAGTGTGTCATTCAATTTTGTGTAGTGTGGTTAGGTGTCTTAGTTTTCAAGAAACCTTCCTGTTTACTATCTTTACTCTGCTATGTAGATGTTTATGACTCCTCACATCGGTTTCATTGATGGTGCTTTCCATAGTTACCCAGAATCTATCCTTTGTGGTGTGGGCCATTTATGACCCTCATGTTGAGTTGATTGACCTTCAAGGTATTTTTTTAGGTTGCAAAACTAATAACATTGTTGAATACACCACAATCATCTAACTATTGTCAGAAGCCATTGCTCTTGACATTTGAGAGTTGGTTGTCAACCTGCATTCACAACTTGTTGTCGTTCAACTCAATTAGCAATATTCTGTCATAAACGCTCAGATATTGAGAATGTATCTATGAATTCATCTACTAGAAATACAATTTTGATTACATTACATGTAATCATATTCCTTGAAGAATTAATACATTGATAGGCGCATTAGCTAATTATGTGATGGATAGACATTTATGAAACATGTGAAAAACCAAAACGAATCATTTGTATCATAGTAAGCAAGAACATACAACATCTATCTATCTATATATATATATCTATATTACTATACTATTATTATATATTTATGGTGATAATTTTTGATACATCAAAACCCCAAAAAAATAATATGTGTCTTCATAACATTAGTGGTTCGCAGGCCTCATATATCCTTGGCATGTAGGCCTTAAAAATGTAAAATGTTGGAACTAGGAACTAATCCGCATGGTGATTGTGGTAGCATGAAACGTCTCACGCAACAGGAGTCATAAATTAGAAGATTCAATCTGATACTATAATCATATGCCTCTGGTATTGGCATGGGATGTCTCCCGCTCAAGAATACTATGGGATACCATGAGTCAGCCCCTTAAGGTTTGTCATGATCTCCTCCTTGTTGTCACTCCCCTCTTTTTAAGGAGTGACATCAAATTGGTGAGGGATGTGCTGGCTATTAGGGACATCCCAGCAGGACGCTCTGGTGTCAGATCTCGCACAGTGGCAATTTCAATATTGCCACTCTTTTATTTGAGGGCTTCAAAGAAATGTTCGGCAAGTAGCATGAATATGCTTGCCCCAATCGGTCATGACCCATATAGGTTGACTAGTTCCCCCCTCCAGGATAGTCCTATGACAAAATATATGTCTGGAGTTTCTAACTCTAGCTCCCAATCACCAATGATGAATATTTCCTGATTTATGTCTTAGAGACTAAAAAGGTATCGATGTAGCTTAGGTTGAGCCCACATTCCTGGTGTCAGAAATAAGTTAAGGAGCTCGTAGTTCCTCAAAGCGTTCTGGAAATTTTGATCATTCAGCAGCTGAGTATCCACATCTTTGTCCTCATGTTCTTTCTACTCTACCATTTTCAATGATTCTTTCCTACAAGAAACATGTATTTAAGTCAACAATCATTTTTTTCTAGCAAAATTTGAATTCCAACAATGGTTTTGAGAGGAAAATATATGTTTCCTTATTCACAGCATCGAAGCACCTATTTTAAAAATAGTTGCGCTAACGATGGGATTGGACTAATTACCCTCGGCCGGCATGATTCCATGCTGAAACTCGAGCTAACCGAGGGAAATTGTTTTTTGCCAAAAACTCCCTTAAAAATCCACAAAATGGATGAAAACAAGAATAAACAGTATGGAAATGGTGCTTAGGGCCTTGCCTCTTACCTACAACTAGCAGCTTAATGAATGATCTCTAAGATTTCCTACAATCTAATTCGGAAAAATAAGGGCAAAACTAGGTGAAAAGTTTTTCACAACAATGTAAAATAGTAAATGATAAAAGCTATTTACGATTCCATCCTTTCATTGAATTTTTCATGAAATGTTAGGGTTTTTTAAAGTATTTTGACCTATTTTACCTCAAGAACTAGATAATTCTCTTTACCATTTTTGCACAACAACAAGTGATGGATGTTCAACGATGATGACGAGTGATGTTTCAACTTTTTTCTTGACTCATAAAACTCAAATGAAAAGATTGCCAAGTATTTTCCCTTTTGACTTGTAAAAGAGAATAAAATCGGGGGTCTGCTTTCAAACTCTTTTCTCACCGTTAAACATGAAAATATAGCTGAGCCATTGTCATTTCAAACTCATTAATAGATCTGAAACGTTGTGGGTCGAGTATACTTTTACTCCTTTTTCGGGTTGGCATGCACTATTTACGAAAACGGTACTCCTTGACTGAAATGCTCAAGAAATTCTGTCAAGTATTGTTTTCTACCTTTTTGGGCTCGAGAGACATAAATGTGTGAAAAGGGACCATGTGAAGTTTTCTTTTCCATGTCTTTTTCAAACTCTCTAAACATGAAAAATATACCAAGTTACACCTTTGTCGGACTTGTTAAAACATACAATGACATCCCATTCATCACCATAACAAACATAAGATTCTCCTTCAACGACTTCTTAAAATTACTAGGTCATATTTGTCCAATGGATGAACTTACAGTGTAAGCATATTCTATCCCCTTCTTTCTTGTGATTAAAAAATAATTGGGGTACCTACCAGAAATGGTGGGGGGGAATTTGGAAATCTAATCCGTTCTGTTAGTAGCTCACTCTTGAACATGACACTTTCTGCTTCATATCAGGATAGGATATTCTCCTTTTTTCGTTTACCTTCCTGGGTTGCGCCATTCATTCTTTCCTTCCATTTGATCTCTCCCATGTCATCATGACCACTAATTCTCTAGATCCAAAACCTGCCAAGCTTCAAGTCGTGTCGCCAATATGTTCATGAGATATCCTTCTGCAGTTACACTTAACCCTAATTCTCTGTATCATCCAAAATCATTTTGCATCCCTTTGTCCCGTGTCGATGATGTGGGATAGATGGTGGCCCTCCTTCGATACAGTCACTTCCTATCGACTTTAGCTCATTATCTTAGAAGTTGACCAAGAGACTCCCTTCCAATACCTTAGATATTGCATACCCTAATGGTGAGTTCTTTGCATGCGATGACAGGTTGACATCATTGGCTTTCGATCGGGTGATTTCACGGGTGTTCGACTTCAGTTCCTCTATTCACATTCTGTGAATTATGTTGATAGTACCTTGAGGACCATTATCATTATTGGTGGTTTCTCTCGAGCTTGTTAACAGTTTACATCATCAGCTGGTAATCAAGTGATTTCCTAGCATGTTCAATGTCAACACATCCATTCACATGTTGGAATTTGTACATTGATTAATTTGTGTTGGAGCGCAAGACCATGGGATTAGATTACAAACATCCAGTTTGCAAGGTGATGTGACATGATTATTTTTATGTATATGTCTCTCTCAGATGGATGGCTATGACCATACCATGATTTATCTTATGTGATCCTTCTCATTATTTGATTGTTGCGACCATACCTTGGTTTCAATATGATGCTCTTCATCGAACGGCTGCGCCCATACCTAGATCCATTTGCATGATAATTCTTTTGATGGCTACATCCATGCCATGATTCTTGTATCATTTGATAGAGTTTTCAGTTATATATATGTCTTTGTACTTTCATATAGTTTTTCCAATGGCAGACTTCTGTTTCCTGCACTGATTCATAAAGCATTTCATCCCTCAATATAGTTTGTCCTTCACACTTTGGGGGCATATGTTGCATAGCATTTTGTCAGTATCCCTGTACTCCCCATTCCTTAATCCTGGAGGACCTGTATAGTGAACCCTACATGCTTTCTGTTTATAGATAAACTCCCATTATATCCCTCTTTGTGAGCAAAATAATTCCCCTTTGTAGCATTTCCCAAAAATCTTTTGTTTTTCCCAGTTTACAAGACCGACGCTAATGACCCTTGTCCTCCTCATGCTGATATGAAAAGATTAAAACTATCTCTAGCATCGACCAGAGCGACTATGCTTTTTTCCAATCATGTCGATCCTCTTTTGGAAAGTTTTTTAAATAAGGAGCCAAAGCTTAAAACTCTAGAAGATTCCTAATAGAAGTCTGGTAAATGGTTGAGCCCATGGAGTCGACGATGTCAGTTTGGTCTCTTTTCCCCTATAACGATGGAATTACCTCAAGAGGTAATACCTTCTCCCATGAGAATAAGAACCATCTCCCATCCATTCATGCTATATAAACCTCCATTTTTCCCTACCTCAAGATAGTGTTAATGTTGGTGTGCTAGTGCTAGTTATGTTTGGAGTAAACAACAAGATATTGATAGTTGTAGCTATCTAGTTATGTGTGAGGGAGAAGTGTGAATTTGGTTTAGGGTCAATACTAAAGGGAAGAGCCTTAAAACTATCACTGTTGAGGGCATCATGGAATGCTAACAGAAGTGTGTGGGAAACTGGTTTTGTCTTACTAGAACAACAATGTCAAGGCACTAGTTGCAATCTCTTCTTGATTTAATATATATGAAACTATCGATTGATTTCCTATATAATATATCATATCACATTTTTATCATTTAATGTTTCTTGAATTTTTAAGTAGGTTGAATTACAATTTATCTATTGTCATGGTTCTTGTTTCTTGTTCTTTACTTGTTTCTGGTGTTGGAAGAAGGAAACAGAAGATAGCAAAAGAAAGAAAGCAAGGTCATCACCAAATGGGATAAGCGTACTAAGAGGGAGGCCCTCTTAATTGATTCTAACCTAAGGAAATAGTCCATAGAATGTCTTGTTAGTGGCTAGACCCGCTATTGGGCTAGAGGATTTGTCTCTATCCGCACTTATAACTTTACTTCACCACACAGGGTGAAAGAGTCAACATAATAATGGAAGCACATACTTCTCTTATTTCTAACCATTTTGGTGTAGGAAAGATGGTGGTACAGTTACAAAATTATTGTTATTGCCCTTGTGTGAATGAAAATGTGTCACCATATGTAATAGGATGTTCTTTATGTGCTACTAGTAATCATAAAAATAGAAAGTTAGGATTGTATACTCCACTTCTAGCTCCTTCTCGTCTTTGGGAAAGTTTTTCTATGGACTTCGTAGGAGGGTTGGATATGTCTAGGAAAAACCATGATTATCTTTATCTTCTCGTAGATCATTTCAACAAGATGTGTATTTTGAATCCTTTTAAGAAGCAGGTTACTGATGAACAAACTGCAAAAATTTTCTCTCAAAATGTATGGGTACACTTTGGGTTGCCCAAATCCATTATTTCTAATCGCGATTCTCAATTTGTTAGGAGATTTTGGTTAGCTGATGGGGACTCATGGACACTGAGTTGAAAAAGAGCACAACAGTCCATCCACAAACTGATGGTCAGACATAAGTGGTGAAAAATATGGTAAAATATGGTAGTACATCTTCTTTGTGATTATTGTAGCAAACACCCTAATCTTTGGGATGAACACTTACGCTACATTCAACATGCTTACAACTGGGAAAATATTTTTTTAACTCAAACATATCCCTTAGGCATGCTTTTGATACTTATGAAAATTTCCCTTATTTTTTTTCTTTGGGAAAGATGTTGTTATTTATAGACATAGTGACATTGTTAAGGCCAACCCATTCAGTTAATAAGTTCAGTTGTTGCATCAGATGGTTCAAAAATAGTTGGAAAAGAGCCAAGCCAAGTACAAGACAAGACATGATAAGCATTGTGTTGACCACAATATTCATGTTAGAGATGAAGTTTAGATTTACATTAGCAAGGAGAGGCTTAAATGAGAAGGTAAAAAACTAAAACCAATAAGGTATGGACATTTTAAGATTTTAGAAAAGATTGGTAATAATGCCTTCCAGTTGGATTTGCCTCCGTATATGAAAATGTATGCAGTTGTTAATGTCGATAATTTGAGATTATATTAGCCTCTTTTAATTGAAGATTAAGCAGAGCATGTCCGTATTCCTTTAATAGAATATTTTCCTCTTGAATTTATTTAAGAATTGTAGCAATACACTATCCTTGATAGAAAAATAAAAACTTAAACACGAGGGAACCTGAAGTACCTTCATGTGGGACTCAAAGGCACAAATCAAAGAAAATAAAAATGGATTGAGATTGTAAGGGTGATGGAATTATACCTTCATCTATTCGTTGACTTGAAGTAATGTTTTGGAGGTCAAAAAGCTTCTAGTGGGGAGGAGTGATTGAAGGGATAAGTAAAGTGCTCAAAATTCAAACATTTGAAAAATTCTTGAAACATATAGAAAAACATAGATCTCGACGACCTGAATCCAGCACAACTTGAATCACTCAAAATTGACACTCTATTCTCCCGATATCATGATTTGATAGTTTTCCCAAAAAGGTAAAAAAATTGTAGGTTTGATGCAAGACTACTGACTGGGCACACTAATTGTATAGTTTGGGCCAATGGTAGGCTTCCAAGTTGCCTCATGTGATTGGTTCATTTTTGGCAAGAATTTGATTGGTGGTTGGATTTTTCAAATGGATCAATGGTGGGATGTGATGTGGTCCACTCATGCAGTGCTACGTGGCACCCTAAGAGTTAGAAAAAATTGTTTAAGGCAAAATGGGCCCCCAGGGTATTCAAATAGAAGACCTATGGAGTGGAAGCATAGCACCTTACTTCTAGCAGGCAAGGTGTTACTTGATATACATAGTTTCAAATTCTTATATAAATTTTATGCATTATGATGTTGGTAGATAGGGTCAGCGTTAAGGCATGGCCCCTGGTGACCTTACTGCCCATGAGACTGTAGGTGGCAGGAGTTGAGGGCTTAGGCGTAGCCCCATCCCAATGTTTCTACACATGCAGTTTCTAACTACCAGACCAAAGTGACAAAAGACGGGGGCGAAAGAATGGTGACTATGCCACGACTGCAACACCCACACATGACCAGTGCAAATGAGTGCAGAACTCAGTGGAGTGTTTAATAGTTGTGTGGAGGGAATGGGGAATTACACAAGTTTTATAGTGCTCCACAAAACCACTTGCTGACGTTCCTGGGGAATATGTCGGCAGGGGCAAGCAGTTATCCCCAACTGTCGAGTGCATGGCCCCATGTGGCCCAATTTTTCCTCCTACAAGATTTATTAGGCATTTAAACAGAGCGACAAAATGAAACTGAACTGACAAGAATCTCGTTGGCACTAGGTGAAATTGGCACTTAGCATGCCCCAAAAATGTGGAATTCATAGAACCATTAGTAGTACAATCTTGTTTGTAGAGCAGATTGCAAGAAAAACATTCTAGAGAGTATAACTTCTTCAGTGTTTTGACAAATTGATCCCAACAAAAGCCCAGTTGGGGGTTTTTGGTTGCTCTAAGTCCATTGGAGACATAATTTTTATGCTCTAATAAATGTGAATCCATGTTAACATAAATCTGAGCGCTTAATGAAAGAGGCCCAAAATTAGAAGCTAGACTAGGAGATGTAGACCAAGAGAGGGGTGAGCTCCTCTATCAATTTTAGAATTATGTGTTTATGATACGGTATATTTCTCTCTATTTATGATGTTAACTAAGTTTTAAGACCATTATTTTATGTGTTTTTCAAAGTGATCCTTTTCCTAATATACATAAAATTTTACTTGCAGTTGTTTCCATCACCTTCAACTTTTCATAACAGATCATTAGGCCATTTATGTTTCTGAAAAACTTCTCAACATCTTCATGTATGTAGCCTACCCTAATATATATTTAGTAGAATTATTTAATGTACTCATTTACTGTAATGGCCTTCTACCCAATGTTTTGTAATTACTTGAAGTCTGAAAGTTTTTGTGAATTATTTTTCTCTTAAACTTAGCCACCATCCTATCTCAACTTTTCCTTTTTACTCCCCTTTCCTCCTATCATTTTGTAGCTCATCTCACCATAAGGCTCCATGGCCCTTCAATCTGGTCACTATGCACATAAAATTTTGGTCATCCTTGACATCTTCATAATAAAAGTATTTTTCCATCACTTAGACATAATTGAGAAAGTCATCCATGTTTATATTTCCATAATATATAGGCACTTCCATTTTTGTCTAGATCCCATCTTCATAAACTAGCCTTATTAGTTTCTCCTATGTTGGGCCTTCTCTTGGTCCTCCCTTTATTTGCTCTTCAAAGCTAGTAACTTCACTCTCGCTAATGTCTCCTATGTTTGTTTGAGATTTGTCTTACCTCTAGTTTCTTAAGCTTTCAAGGGGATTTATATGAACAAACATATGGTTTTTCCGTGGGCTCACACCTTTCCCCTATTGTAGCTAATATGTTTATGGAGGAATTTGAATCCAGAGCTTTCTCCTTAGCTCAATACAAAGAAAACCTTTGCAATAGGTTTGTGGATGACACCTGCGTCATCTCACCTCATGGTTGAGATAAGATGGATCTCTTTCTCCATCATCTTAATAATCACTCTAGCTCCATAAAGTTTACTATGGAATGTGAAATCAGTGTGAGGTTGCCTTTTCTTAACGTGCTTATTTCAAAGAAGGACGATGAATCATTCATACACCATGCCTTTTGGAGGAAAACTCACACAAAGCAATATATTCACACCATCCCATCATTTCCCTACTAAAAAGTTGGGTTTTCTCAACACTTCAAACACTCATGCATTTAGACTTTCTGATGAAAGTCATCTTGAATATGAGAAAACCCATCTCCTCAAGGTTTTAAAAAACAATGATTTTAATAAGCTCCAATGTCTTAAGGTTTTCCTCAAAGCTCACAAGAGTTCCAAGATTGAAAAAGAACCCAATGATTAGTTTTTTGTGGTACGCCTTCCTTTTATACAAGGGGCCATTGGCAAGATTGCAAGGATCCTAAGAAATCACAAGGTTCCCTCAACATTTAGGCCCCTAAACAATATTCAAGGTTCCCTAAGATCTGTAAAAGACTCGATGGACCATAAGAATATTAAAGGTGTTTATGTAATCCCTTGTTCATGCAGAACACCCTACATTGGTGAATCTAGCTGCTCAATAAATCAGAGGATTTAGGAACATTCGACAAACATCAAACATGGGAGGACCCACTTCTCAAAATTAGTAGAAAATGCAGAAAAGACAAAACACCACATCTGCATTGAAGACACTTCAGTCATTGCTAAGATAAATCATTTCCATCATTGTAACTTTAGGGAAGCTATAGAAATTGAAAGGGGGCCAAGCAATCTGAATATAGACAATGGATGGAAAATTAGCAGTTGTTGGATCCTTGCCATTTCTTCTTAAGTTTATGTGTGTGTGTGTGTGTGTGTCTAATTTCTTAATTTTTATTATTTGTTTGCATGTTTATGTTGACTACTAATATTAATTACTTTTTCTATTATTGATTTATTTATTTAGTTAACTAATTATTATTATTATTATTATTATTGTAAACCATTTATTTTTTTAGGTTTTTAGATTTAATTGTTTCGATTATCACCTAAAATTTATTTTTATTTTAGTGTTTTCATTGTTTGGGTTTGACCCAAATATTTTTATTTGATTTTGAGCATTTATTATTTTTATTTATTCTTAAGCTTTTAGAAATAATTTTTTTTATTATTTTAGTTTTACCAAAATATTATTTTTATTTATTATTTTATTATATTGATTTTTTAATTGTTTTATTCTTTTGATTATTTAGGGTTTACCTAAATATTATTTATTTTTATTTTTAGATATTCATTTCATCAAAAGTTTCCTCTTGACTAATTATTTTCCTTAATCCAATATTAACAATTATATTCTAACAAATAATTTTTTATATTGTAATATTATTTATTTAGTTAAATCTAACCGTTTCCTTTATACGAAAATATTATTTATTAAGTCAAATCTAACCATTATATTTCTCTTTCTGTAAAAAAATATCTCTTCATCTAATCAAAATTCTCTTCATCTATTTAACTTGATGTGAAGATCTTGTTCTTTCTTCATCTTGTCCCATGGATGAACCACACTGGATGGTTCCAATATGTGAACAAAACTCTCATGATGTGATTTTTACCGAAAGTTTTCTTACTTTTCATAATATGGATTACAGAAGCCTAAATTCAAATATCTGAAATAGCTAAAATATTTTTTAACTTTACATTTATTTTAATCTTTAATTATATTAAAAAAAATAGTAATTTATGGAGATTAAAATCCACATGAACCACACTTAATAAGTAACCCCATGTCCCTCATGTTTTAAATAATCGCCTAACCCTCATATTTACACTGAAGGTGTCCCTTTTTGAAATTCATCACGCTAGGAAATTTACACTGAAGGTGTCCCTTTTCCTCATATTTACACTGAAGGTGTCCTTTTTGAAATTGGTTTAGCTAGATGTCGTCCACCTTTTTCATTTCCATTTTCTTAATTTTCATAGTATGGATCACAAAAGCCTAAATTCAAATATATGAAATAGTTAAAATATTTTTTAACTTTACATTTATTTTAATCTTTAATTATATTTTTAAATAAAATTTAACTTGGTAATTTATGGACCGTAAAATCCACATAAACCACCTAGCATAAACTTAATAAGTAACACCATGTCCTTACACAAGGTGTTCGTTTTTTAAATTGGTCACTCTAGGTATTGTCCATATTTTTCATTTCCATTTCACATTTTTCTATGACATGGGTCAATTTTAAAGTGGACCATTTTCCTAAATAATTTTTTCTTACATATCAATGAATTTTATAAATCATAATGAGGAATTAATCATGGAGGTACGTATTAGAATTGGAATAATCTCAAATTCCTAGGAAATTGTTGGGTGGGGAGCAACGTGGCAATAATCTTATCAATAATTCTTAAGCAGATAGTAAGTATTTAACCTCCATGAAATATTCTCGGATTTTGATAGTAATATACACAAGTCAATAATTGAGATTTATCTAGAAAGAAGTTATGATTTTTCTATCCTCGTAAATTAACTAATTAATTAAAAAATGCTATATGAACAAGTGTCATATGAAATGAGTTATTGTTTTTTGGGCATGTAGTATTGATAAGTCATAGTAATGGGCCATCACCCTTTAGGGTTTTAGTACTAATCCCTTCATTTTATTATTCCTTTTTCTTTCTCATACTAATCCCTTGGGTTTATCATTCTCTTAGGTTTATAATATCGATCATGGTGAGCGATTGTCAATCATAGCCAACCATGGTCAACCATGTTCGAATGTCACATCGTCACAAGGATTTTCTAATCATGAAAATAAATTATTTTTATTTTCGTGTTTGTAATATTCATATTTGGCTTTATGAATGTTGGGTTTATAATATTAGTCCCTTGGGTTTAATATTATTTCATTGGGTGTATAATCCCTTGGGTTTATTCTTCATTTGGGTTTATAATGTCAATCCCTTGGGTTTATTATTACCTCATGTTTATAATATCAATCATGGTCAACCATGGTTAAATGTGACATTGTTACAAGGTGATGCAAGGTCACCCCGCTTACACCCACAATATGCATGTGAAATGCATCAGGCCATTTGTTCATGGTATTTTAACTCTCTAAGGAGTCAAAATCTCTAACCTCCAACGGTTAAGGCCCTATTAATCAACATAGGCTAACCAACATACAATATTCACTTATCAGGACTTTAGTCACCCCTTAACCTTCAAATAAGACTTTATTAAAGCCTTCCTATCGGACTAAAACCCTCTCATTAAATTTTATATATGTTAATAATGGGACTTTCTTTACCCTTCTAAACCTTTGCTGCCACTTAACCACACACACACACACATATATATAACCATTCCTTTTTTAAACCTTTGTTGTATATGTTTAAATGCATAAACCTTATGTTGGTGCTATTTTCCTTTATAAACCTTTTACAATGGAAATGCTCACAAAACATACCTTTCCACTTTATACGGCCTCTACACGAATTTGAAGGTTCCACCTTTATTGTTAATCGCAATCGCCATAGATTACGGTGGTTCCCATCTCTGCTGATATGTGATTAACCTTGGAACTAAAAACATATTAACTACACCATACAATACCATCGACTCCGCTCCTTTGAGTGTCACATTACTTCTATGTCATTGATATTCTCTTGAAGGACCCAACGGTTGATGATAGATTTTAGGTTGAAAAGGCACATGGGTGTTAACCGCTCGATAAAGCAATTTCCCCGCACTCCTCCACCGCTACGTGTCCTCCAATTTCTGGAATCAAAGCCAAAACTCTTGATACTGTTTACCACTGCTTTTCTACCCGAAATACCACTGGAGGTTATAAACCAACATTTTTACTGTGTTAACTCCTGCCCTCTTCCATATGCGATGACCATTGATCTAGACCAATTCCATTTCCTAAAGCATGACATTCCATAATAAAGGGTTTTGTGAAGTTTAGCATAGCTAAGATCGGTGTTGGGCACATTGCCTCTTTAATATGTTCAATGGCCTTTGTTGCTTCTGGTGTCCTTGAAAATGCATCTTTCTTCAATAATTTTGTTAGAGGTGCTGCTATTCTCCCATAATTAACAAACTTGCCATAATACCATGTCAACTGGAGAAATCCCCATAGACGCTTTATGGATGTGGGGATTTTCCATTCCTTAATGCCTTTAATTTTGCTATGGTCAATCTTAACACCTTCATGAGATGCAATATGACCCAGATATTCGACCTCCTGTACTCCAAAGAAACAATTGGATCTTTTTGCATATAATTATTTCTCCTCCAATAGTTTGAGCACCCTATCAACATGTTCAACATGATCCTTCGAAGACTTGTTGTAGACTAGTATATCATAAAGAAATACTGGCACAAATTTTATAAGGGTTTGAAAAAGAAATTCATCAAAGCTTGAAATGTAGAGGTTGCATTGACAAGGACAAAAGGCATGGCCAACAATTAATAATGACCCTCATGAGTTATAAATGTTATTTTTGGAATGTCTTATGTCTTGATTATGATTTGATGATATCCTGAGTGAAGATCCAACTTTCTAAAGTAAATTGATCCATGCAATTGATCCAATAATTCATCAATGAGATGAAAGAGAAATTTATATTTAATAGCGTGCTTGTTGAGCTCCCTATAATCCAGACACATGCACTATGATCCATCCTTCTGCACCAATACTACTGAAGCAAAGAAATAACTTTGACTAGGTTGAATTATACCAGCCTCTAGCATTTCTGCAACCATATGTTCAATTTCATTCTTTTGAACATAGGGATATTTTTATGGCTTGATCTTCGGAGAAACAATTCCTAGACTCAAATGAATAAATTGATCATGATCATGAATAGGTGGGCTGCCTTTGGGAGTCTCAAACACCTTTGAATGATTGCCTAGGACAATTTGAATATATGGAGAAATATCTTATTTTGATGTGGGAACCTCTAGTGAACATAATTGTGCAATTATACCTCTTTGTTCCTTCTTTAGAAGCTTTGTCATAAAATTAGAGTTAAATATCTTTCCCAGTCTCCCTGCAATATTTCTTAATTCAACTTCCTTTCATGAAAGGTTCTTGAAAATTAAAAGCTATTGTACCGAAGGATTGTAGCCATTGTACTCCTAGAATAACATCGGCACCACCCATTGGAATCGAAAACATTGGGCTATTCAATACATATTCTCCCATGGATAGCTTGATATTATGGAACTTTCCAGAGAAATTTATGGTTCCTCCACTTGCAACCATAACTTGGCACTCTGGTGCTAGATATAGGAAGCAATTCAATTCCTTGGCTATCTTACAATGAATAAAATTATGGGTACTTCCTGAATCAATCAACACTATTACCTTTTTCTTCTTGATATGTTCTTTTATCTTGATAGTTTGACGAGTGGTAATTCTAGCAAGTGCATTACAAGATATGGTCAGACTCATTTCTTCTTTATTTATGATTTTTTCCTAGAGTATATCCTCTTCTTTTGACATTTCTTGTTCCTTTTCTTCCTCCTCTTCACAATCTATGTAGAACAATTTCTTCTCAGCAGACTTATGACCTTTAGTGTATTTTCTATCACAACTATAACAAAGCCATTTTTGTCTTTTTCCTTCCAATTGTTGTGGTGTTAGCCTCGTAGGTTGTGGAAGACTAGGGGTGACAACACTTCCATATTTATAGTTGTGAGTGATAGGCTTCTTGGTTGCCATAATTTTGTTTTCCATTTTTCTTGCTAACCTCAATGCCTTCTCCAATGAATCAGGTTCCCAAAGGCGAACCTCATATTGGATATTATCCTTTAAATTCCTATGAACATGTCATTCCTATGCTCCTTTCGAATATCTTTTACCTTTATGTTCAATCTTTGGAAGTCCTTAATGTTCTCCATCATTGAACCCTTTTGTTTGAGATTTATCAATTGGCTAAAAAAGGTGTTGCTTTTTGTATCCTCATAATGTGCTATCATTTCTTCTGTAAAAATTAACCAAGTGACAATTTGTTTACGAGAGAAAAGCCATAGATACCATACAAACCGGTTTGGTTTCAAATGTAAAGATGCAATACATACCTTTTGTGTGTTTTGCATATTATGGAGATCGAAAAATTGCTCCATCTATAGTATCCATGTTCCACAAACATTGCCATCAAATTTCCTCGTATTGATTTTCGGAACATGGTGGCTCTTCAATCCAACATTAGAGACTATGAAATCATGATTTAAATTTCTTTTGTTCTCATCATGAGTTTCCTTTACTACCCTTTCACCATTAGTAACCATTTCTTGTAAAAGCTTATTCAAATTTATCTTCGATTCTTACATCTTACCATCCATGCCATTCATCTTAGCGTCCATGCCATCCATATTAGCTTCAATTACTGTTTTTGGTAGTGAAATTGGTTGTACTTGGCCTTGTAATTTTGATATATCATGTTGCATTTCCTCCTCTTCTTCACGAGTCATGCTAGAACTTCCAAATTTCTTACTAGCTATTTCCATTTTCGTTTTTCGAGGTATCAATCAATGCTAATAATTCTTCAGTGTTCCATTTGAATTCCTTCAAACTAATTTTTCAAACCAATCTTATCAAAAAAAAAAAAAAAACTACATATCTTTTTTTCACTTCGTAAGAGCTCAATATTGAATCTAGTGTATCTCTTTAATTGTGGATCTTGAATATCTGAAATCACATCCTATAGTAGCCCTTTGAGTCCTCTTTCAAATCCTGTGATTTTGATCAAGATTCGATTCTCCAAGGAAGAGTTATGCCAAATCTCCCTTGCTAACCTGATTATAGACAAGTTAAGTAGAGTGAACTTGTGCGAAGTGTCACGTGTCAATGTTTTGACCTTAGTACCTGAAACTAATATATAGAAAACCAGACGCCTTCCCCTTTGTGAAACTTCTTACGAAATTTCAATCTAATGCTCAGAACAAAAGTTATGATGATGTTACCCATGTAACCTATTTGTAATGTAATTCAGGTGTCTAAAAAAACCATAAATTCCTCATATCATATCTCTGAAAATATAGGGAGCCCAGCTCTGTAATTCAGTCTCGAAATTCAAAACGATTTCTTATCAAACGTTTTTTTTTTTTTCTTTTTGAACGTCACAGAAAATAAATTATAGCAAAAATGCCACAATGACCTATTTGGAGGAGCAAAACCGTAGAATCCAAAGCCCACATACCAAATGTTAGCAAACCAGCTTAGAAAAGGATATAAAAGATAGATCAACACCTTAGAATTTAGCCTCTTCAAGGGTGAAACCTCCTATACATTACACAAATGTACAATTCATGGATGATACAAATGACTAAACCTCCCTTCTATATATAGGAGTCTAAGGGTCATAATATAATCAAGCCAACATAACAGTGATAACATAAGCGCACAATAATAACAATAGTGGGTTTCTATGGGGCACACTAATAACAATATGGGGAGAATAGGGGCACAATAATAACAATAAGGGATACAATGACAAAATTAATGGGGGAATCAATAGTATTATAGGGACCTAACACAACTACACAACATGATTTAGGATCGGGTTCCAAGGATGAAACAAAGATCACAACCATGGGCTTCATAATGCTCCTGCAACATTCATGAGAGTTATCAAAGATGTCTTAAGGCATTTTCTTAATGAATTTGTCATTCTCTACTTAGATGACATATTTATTTTCAATAAAACTCATGAAGAACATGTTAGGCATGTTAGGAAAGTCATAGATGCCTTAAAGAAAGAAGAGTTGTTTATAATGATGTCTAAATGTGAATTTGTAAAGACCTTGTTGGTGTATTTGGGACATATTGTTGGAGGGGGTTGATTGACGATAGATCCCTTAAAGGTCAAAGTCGTTGTACATTGTCCTAAACTCAATAATGTAACAGAGCTTAGGATCCTTTTCGGAGCAACCCAATATTGGAGGACGTTCATTTCTAACTTTTAATCAATTGTAACTCCATTACATGCCTTGAAAAGTGTGAAACATGTTTTTGAGTGGGGAGGGAAGCAGTAGAACATTTGATGCATTGAAAGAGAGAATCAATAAAACTCAAGTTCTTGCACTTCTAGATCTAATACAACCATTTAAGATACAAACTGATGCAAGTGACTATTCTAGGGAACGATCTTGATGCAACATGGTAAGCCAATTTGTTATCATTCTAAAACTTTTAATAGTGCAGTCATTAACTATCCTACATATGAAAAGGAATTGTATGCATTGGTGCAAAGTGTGAAAAAATGGAAAAAATATTTGATGGGAAATGAACCTATCATTCACATTTATCATCAACAATTACATTACTTGCAATAAAAAACCAAGCTACAACAACGGAGCAATTTTAGATGGATGGGGTTCTTACAGCAATTCCACTTGGTGAAAAGGTATAAGAAATATGTCTATAACAAGGTTTCTAGTACGCTATCTAGACCAATTGTGAGTGCTTCAGTTATTCTTAAGCACAATTATATCATGCATGAGAGCTATGCTGAACAATATGATTAAGATGATGACTTTAAAGAAGTATATGCAACTTTCTGTTAAGGAAACCAAGTACATGAATTATATTACCATGTTTGTGATAAACTTTTGCATCCCTTTGGCAATCTATGAATTCCACAGGATGTTACACAAAATTTTGTCATTGTCCCTATACTCACCGTTCCTTGATCCTCGAGGACCTCTACAGTGAACCCTACATGCTTTCCCTTTATGAAGAAACTCCCAAATGGAGTCGCCATTTTGTGGTGAAGTAAAATTATGAGTGCAGACACAAAAAATTCCTCTAGCTCGATAGTGGGTCTAGCGACTAATAAGAAATTCTATCGAAGATTCCCTTAGTTTAGAACTAATTAAGAGGGCCTACCTCTTACTATCCCTTTTGGTGATGACTTTTCTTGCTCTCTTTAGCTATCTCCTGTTTCCTTCTTTGAACACCTGAAACAAGTAAACAACAACAAACAAAAACCATAATAATAGACAAATTGTAATTCGACCTAAATAACAAGTCAAGAAACACTAAGTCATAAACATGTGAGATGAAACATGATGTATGAAATCAATTGATAGTTGCATATATATTAAATCAAGAAGAAGTTACAACCATTGTCTTGAAGTTGTTGTTCTCCTCCAACAAAACTAGGTTCCCACACACTTCTGTTAGCATTCCATGATGGCCTCAACAATGATAGTTTTAAGGCTCTTCCCTTTAGACTTCACACTAAACCAAATTCACACTTCTCCCTCACACACAAATAGAGAGGTATAACTATGAATAACTTGTTGTTTACTCCAAACTTAATTAGCACTAGCACACCAACATTAATACAAGCCTGTGCTTGGGAAAAATGGAGGTTTATATAGGATGAATGGATGGAAGATGGTTCCCATTATCATGGGAGAAGGTGATATCTCTTGAGTTAGTTCCATCCTGATAAGGGAAACGAGCCCAAACTGACATCCTCAACTCCATCCATCTCAACCATTTACCAGGCTTCCGTTACAAAGATTCTAGAGCTAGAATCTTCGGCTACTTATTTAAAAAACTTTCCAAAAGAGGATCAGTACGACTAAAAAAAATCTCAGTTGCTTTGGTCGGTGCCACGGATAGTGTTAATCCCTACATATCAGCATGAGGACGACATCGCTAAGGCCTGAAAACTGAGATATAACTCAAGATAAACTTTAGAATTAACTCAATTAAGCTAAGGTGCATTTGAAACCAATGATCACATCTAGAAGGTCTAGGCTAGAGATGCATTCAAACGTCTTCAATCCTAGTAGTTGTCATTAGCTTCAGCACTAGAAAGAACTAGTACAATTTGTGCTCCCTGTACCATCAAGTATATAATGGGAGACCCATCTATGCTGCAACCCTTTATCCATAGGAAGCTAAGCTTGCCCCCTTGAAAATGTGATACACTGAACACAGCATTCAGGGAGATTGCCTGATCATGCTTCTCGGTTCACCGGGAGGTATTCTGCAGTTCACGGTTGCTTGGTAATAATTTTTACCTAGATCATCTAGAGTAGTCATTTGATCTTTTTAACTCATTAAACTTAAAATATCATTCGAGTGTTTCTCCTTTTGAGTTCATTTCTAATTGAAAGTGATAGAGTCTTCTTTCTTCATTTCTTAACTCTTAAAACATGAAAGAGCACCAGTTTATTTATGTGTCTTAAAAAGTTTATTTCCCACGATCGTATAACGCCCTATTAGTCTTTTCTAGACCAAATAATGTGTTTTCCCTAAAGAATATTTTAAAGCCTTGAAGTTTATCTCTATTTTCCTCTTAACTAAGAGAAGGTCATCATGGTTGAACCATTTGGTTCACCTAGTTTCTCTTCCTCTCCTTTGTCTGAAAGATCGTTTGAGGAGCCTTTTCTTGAATTACCAAAGTCACTCAAGGACCAAGGTGTTGAACTCAGAATCGTTCTGAGGATTCAACATTTGTCATCTCGTCCTTTGCCTACAACAATTACTAGTTCACCTACTGATATTGGCCCAGAATTTCCGAACAATCCCATCCAGACTCCTGAGAGTTCGCCAACTACTGATGGTCAGCTTGGACTGGTTATATATCCTTCGAATCCTTTGCTTGACCCTATTGTGATATCACCACAACGTCCGTACAATTTGTACAATCAACCGGGTGTTCATTTGGAATTATCCCCTCGTACATCTTCAGTCGTTCATCATCGTTTGCTCCCAACTATGGAACTTGAAGGTGATGCTCTAGTTACCTCTCCGGATGAATGAGAAGTCTATACTCCACACATTGTCAAAGAGGAAGAAAATAATTTTCCTCCTAAAAGTGTCCCCATACATGGAGTATCCCCATCAGTGTGTATGAGGATTTACTGCCTAATTATGTGACTTTGGCACAATTTGTCTCAGGTACGATTTGTGCCTCATCACTTTATCATAACCCTGTTTGGGCATTTAGTGCCATGCCTACTATAGGTCTATTCATTGCGAACCCAACCTCCCAACAGGCCATTACCTTAGTCCTAATGCAACCCACCATTCTGAAACCTCTTGTCTCGTCTGTCCCAGTCACCCGTTCAGTTCAACTGACGATCTCGTAGAATGTTACTGTCATTTCTTCGATCCCTATAGTAAGGGGAAAAGTTGTGCCACTGCTTGGGGGATAGAGTATGAGTGTTTCTATGGTGTTAGGTACCACCAATGTGAGTAGCTCACACACTCACATGGTTGGCATGAACCAACCTTCTTCTCGCATTATCCAAAACCCTGCTCATCTTGCTGGATCAAGCAATGTCCAGTAACAACAGGTTCAAAATTCCATTGGTCCATTTGGGTCAATTAATTTCCAATATCAATAGCCTTATGAGGCTAATTTTTAGTCCTTACATTCCATATGGTTCCCAAGGAATGGTCAATATACCTTATGTCTTTCAGTCTAAGCAGTACATTCAACCCGGCCCATCCAGTTTTCTGGGTGGCTATGGACAGATTTTGTTCGGAAATTTTCCAAGAACTATTCAAGTACCCTTGCAACAACAAGGATAGCCTCTATAGAAACAAGGGAAACTTTTGTTGCAACAAGGGTTGTCCACACAATAGTAAGGGCAGATGATACCGCAGTAAGGACAACTGCAACCACCACAAGAGCAACCCTCACAACAGTTGCAACAAACCATTCAGCAACAAATGCAGTATACTCCAGACACCGCCCAACCTATTTCCTTGCAAGGCCAACCTCTACAGTCGTAGGGATAGCCTTTGTAGCTGCAAGTTCAACCCTTGCAACAGCAGAGCCAGTCTAGGGAGCAAAAACCCTTATATACATATCAATAGGGTCAACCCTTGCAAGGATAAGGTCAAGCTGAAGTCGGACATTAGTAGGCCCAAAATGATAATGTCCTAGGGCAACAAGCGTAGACTCCTTTGTCCAAGGGAAATAGGTCCAGAATCCCTATGTTTAAGGGCAACAAGTGTACAATCCTTATTTCCAAGGATAGCAGGTCCAAAATCCTCTTGTTCAGAGGCAATAGGTTCAAAACCCATATGTTCAGGGACACTAGGTGCAATATCCATATGCCCAAGGTCAACAGGCTCAATAGCCTCTTAACTCGTATGTTGCTTATCAACAACCTATGACCGGATAGTTCAAAGGTGTTAAAGGTCAAAATCCTCCCGATGGCCAAGGTAACCTACAATGGAGGTAGAATCAAATGCCATATGGCCAAAGCCCTCTAGTATGGGGCCAAAATCCTTACCAGCAGGGATGGGATCCTCTATTTGGGCTCGCTTATCGACCTCCAATTCCTTTTAATACTCAATCATTGTTCTTGGCCACAATATAGTTGTCAGATGTGTCTCGCCTTATGAATGATTCAATTCTTCATTCTCCACACTAGCCTTCGATTATGTCCAAGATCCTGAGCGATTTTCCTAAGTTCGATGGGAAAGCAAAAGAAGATCCTCAAGCCCATGTGATGACATATCACCTCTGGTGCTCTTCAAACTCTTGTTTTGATGATTCTATTCATTTATGTCTTTTCCAACGAACCCTCAAGTTGTTGGAGACAAGTGATACATTGAGCTACCTCTAAGTTCTTACCATGACTTCAACTCTTTAGCCATCACTTTGCTCACGCATGTCTAGTTGCTAGTTCATTATGAAAATGGCACCTATTTTCTCACATGAAATAAGAAATATACTATGCAACACATCTTCAATCACATCCATGAATTGAGACGTAGACATCGCCTGATCAAATTCAAGATTGCTAATCAGTTTCTCACCTAATGGTTTACCAACTCATTCGTCACTCTGAAGTGAACAAAGTTCCTTCTATAAATTAATTACTCCAAAAGATTTGGGATACAAAATTATCCATTTAGGATATAAATATTATATTAAATATATGAATAAGAATAAGAATGATAATTTACAAATGAGAATGAGAGGCTTGCTTATATACCAAGCAAGTGTCTCTTCATGAAGAGTCATGTCTTATTAGACATGCCTCTTCAACCTAATTATTAGCTTAACTTAACTATTATTTATGATTATTATCTTTTACATTATATTTATATTATTTATATATTTTATTCGTTACATTTCCTCCTTCCTCAAAAAGCTTTTTCCTCAAAGCTTGTCGATGAAAAAAGGCTTGATCTATTTTTCGGCTTCGAAAGTCTTTCTGTTTTGGAGTAGTCATCCTCATCGATACAAGTTGATATGATCTTCTTAGTGACAAACAAAATTGTCGCACTAAGAAGGGATCAAACCATCCAAGATTAATCTTCTATATAACATTCTGATCACTGGAATTTTGTAACGACTTTTAGCATAAGACTGGATTGAGATTACATCACTATTATCCGGAACAACAGTTTGTTGTTTTGGTTCTGACTTGTTCAAATTTGTAGCATGGTTGATTCATCTGTTCTCATGATTCGGATGCTGATATGGAACCTTTTTTGTTTTATTTTTCTTTATTGAGCATGCAACAAATTTTATATTTTCTTCTGGCGAAGATGTTGTTGAGTTTGCTATGAAACATTCACTGGGGATGTTCATCATTTGATTGAAATATCCACGTGCCTCTTTTCTTCAACTTCCTTATCTTCTTCCTGAGTTGTGACATTCAATGAATCGGTATTTGTTGTTTTGTCATCATCTTGAATTCCTACATTTGATGCTTCCTTCTTGATAAGTTGTTGTACCTGGTTTTGTAATGACTTCTTATCCTTCTTGAGTATCTTAATTTGCGTCAACAATTTTTCACTATGGTTTTTAGGTTGAGAAACTTCTTCATTTTTGTCAATAGTGATTTTGTCAATTTCATTTTGCATATTTTGTAATACATTTTTACCTTCATGAGAAATTACTTTTGAAATATCCGATATATCTTCTGGCATTATTGAATTAGGTTTCAGTGTAACATCTTGGAGCGTTATTTTCTTCTTCTTGTAAGAAAATGTTAAAAAAAAAAAATTAGTATTTAGAATAAAGGAACCTAGAGTTTTCATCCATGGTGATCCCAAAACAATGTCACTATCATTAAAAGATAGGGTTTGCATGCTGAATTGTGAGGTAAAAGTATAATCTTCAATATTTATGTGTAAATTGCTTAATCGTATTGTTTCCCAAAAAAAATTGGTTTCAACTATATTTGATTCAGGAATCACCAATTGATTAGCACATTTAGGACTAACATAATTACTTCCTTCAGTAGGACTGGTAGAGATTATGATGTCTTGTTGGACACCTAATACTCAATGGGTTAGTGTGGAAGCCGAATGGATAAAAGGAGTTGAAGGGACCTTGGGATGTGAAACCCAACGGTCACTACATGTACTATAAATGTATATCAATTGTTAATAAAAATTCAATTGCATGTTTTATCTTTCATATATCTAGTTGTCCATGTGTGTTTAACATGGTATCAAAGCCATGATGTGTGGCCTGTGTAGTTTTCTTTCTCAGGGATTATCCTTTAGTTAAAAAAAGAAAAAGAAAAATTGAGATTTTGTTATTCCCTAAACAACTTGTGTGAGTTGCCTTGAATAGTGCTGGCCTAGTCTTCATTACCTATAACGTTCCATTAATTTTGCTTGCCTGTTCTTCTGAATACAATAATCGCTCCCTAACTGTTATAAAAATTTAAAAAGAAAAAGAGCATCATTACACCTGCACCTCTGCTGCCTGACAATTCACCTGATTTTTCTCACCTGCATTACTGAATGTATTTGAATAGCCATTAAATTTGAACGTTGTGGCACGTTGTTTGTATAAATTTTGGTATTAACATCATTTGAGTTTTGAATGTCCGATCCTTCCTCCTCTGGCTGTCCTGACAGAGAACTGAACAGTCAGACCATGTGGATTCTCGGCACTAGTTGATTTCAAAACATTGTTCCTTTCAGAATTTATCGTTTGAAATTCTGTGGATGCCATCGACCTATTTGTGACGTCTGTTGTTTTCTCCTATGTTTCTGAACGAATGATTCTCTAAACACTAGGTATCTATATCTTTAATCACATTTATCTGAAGACATGGATTTTTAGGTCTCTCTATTTGTTTAGAGGAGCTTGCGTTCGAGTTCCTGAAGGAAAAATACCTAGAACATAAGTTCATTGGTGAAGAAACTTTTGCAGTTCATGGAACTGACGATTTAACTAATGCACCCACCTGGATAATCGACCCTGTGGATGGAACCACAAATTTTGTTCACATGTTTCCTTTTGTTTGCATTTCAATTAGGCTTACGATTGGAAAGGTTCCAACTGTGGGTGTTGTTTACAATCCAATAATTGGTGAGTTGTTTACAGCTATCCATGGAAGGGGTGCTTTTCTTAATGGGAACCCTATAAGTGCATCTTCTCAGACTGAGTTGGGGAATGTGCTTCTTGTAGCTGAGGCTGGTACAAAGCGGGATAAAGAAAATGTTGACATCACTACAAATCGGATTAACAAGCTACTTTTCAAGGTACGGTCATTATGTATGTCTGGCTCTTGTGCTCTTCACCTCTGTGGAGTAGCATGTGGGAGGCTTGATATTACCTACGAACTTGGTTTTGGAGGTCCCTGGGATGTCGCTGCTGGAGTTGATATGTAGTTGCTTCCTTCGAACAAAACATCTGCAGAAATTTTGAAAGCGTCGTTTATAGTTGTCACATACTTTTCAAACTCTTCAATACATTGTAGGCTTTGGTGTTGGCCTTGTTTCATATTTTCAAGGTCTTTCAAATCCGGACGCAGGCTTGGTGTGAATCCTTTGACGTCTTGAACTGTGAGTTTTTTCTTTCGCTTCCATCCATTCCTAAAGAACTTTATGGCGTTTGGGTATTCCATCTGAAAAATAGTTTCCATTGTTGTTACTGCGATAATAATATGCAATATCCAGAGGCTCTACAAGTTTTCTGTATGTTGTGCCAGCATTTATCCACTTATTTTGGGATACGAAATCACTTGGCAACTTGTGATTCTCCCACATTTCAATAATTTCATCCCAAAACCCTGCAAGCTTTACCGTACGCAAATTAGCATCCATATCTCTCTTCATCTCATGGCTCTTGAAAGTATCATAATATACGATGCCACCGTTCTTCTCGCAACGGTCCTCTTTATACCATTCAATCTCTGCCATAGCAAGTTGATTTAGGCTTAATTGAGTAGCTAGCTTATCAACATTTCTAAGGAAATTGTCTTCAATTTCCCCAGCTTTTCGTAGGGCACGCTGTGCACCATCATTCTGAGCTCCAACACCAATAGCTTCCAGCTGTGATGAAATACCCATCTCGTAAGAGGATTCTGAACTGGAACTCACTATTCGTATCCCTCTTATGGAGTTCTGCATAACCTCCTCCAAAGAAGAATCATACCTTATGTGCTATTATGTGACGATTGGATATGTAAGGTGAGTTTCAATGTTATTTGAAATGATGGTGGTAGTATGAGATTTCATATCAGAATGCGTGAAATTGATTGGGCAGTGGTGTGAATCTGCTATTTGAAAAACATAAGTACATTCTTTTATTTGAATTAAAATCCAGCCATCTGTGAATGGAATTATTGGATTGACTAGTGTTTTATTTTTACTTCTGTATCAAGTTAGAATTCTAGATTGTATTGAGTTTGGAAATGGCATGAAGATTGTTGAATTGAGCACTAGCACTACCGCTTTTATTTGAGTGCTTTCTCAGCTTACTGTAACAAATGAGACAGCAAGCATGGTATCTCAAATATTGAAGTGAACTATTGTTTTCTTTGAAGAGAGTGGCAAGATAAGAGAACCCTGATTCGTACCCCAGTCAAGGCATATGAGCATTCAAGTCCTGTCCATGACAATGTTATAATTATTGAAGTTTTGATAGCAAGTTTGTAGTTGTTGTTGTCCGAGTTGTGTATTTAAAACTCATTATAGTGCATTGATTCCTTGATTCCACTGCTGCATAAAGATTTTCGTGAGCTGATTGTAAGCTCTTATGTTACACACTGATCATTTGCTGACATTTATAAAGGATATTGCAGTGACATTGAATTGTGAGTGATTGTTGCTTCTTCTTCACTAGTTGATAGTTGTGATCAATTTCTTTAACGTATAAGATAATGAAGAAAATGACCAGACTTGATAATACATTAGAGTTGTTAAATACTCTAATACATTCCACTGTTGATGAGATGGTTAAGGTCAACAAAACCTCTCTATTCAATATTAAAATATGTCTACAAAATGCACAGGAGAATATTGAGTTTTTGCAGCTTGAGACAAAGCTACAGCAAGAAGAGTTAAAGCAGTGGAGTTATCATTCTGATCTGTTTCTGTTCAGAAGATTGAAACAAACTCCCATAAACAGCAAGTTAATAATGTAGCAGTTGTACATGTAGATGCAGAAACTCGGTATGCACTTCCCAAGCCCATCATCAGACCTTGGGAACAGCTTGTCCACAACAAGCACATAACCAGTCTTGGTTATGACAAGGACTTGTCCTTTCATATCCCAGACTACTCAAAACCAATTCAGTTTCAGAGTGCTCGATTCATTCATGACAGTTCACCTGCTCCTCATGACAGTTCAGCTTCAGCTATTCCAGACTCTACTCCTCTACCACAGCGACAACAATAACAGATCGTGAAATGCCAACAATGTGACCGAGTTGGCCATCTAAAATATCATTGTTTTGATCTTCATCCATGTAAGCAGTGTCATAAAACTAGCCATTCTTCACACAGATGCTTCAAAAACAATCGTCCTGCAAGAACAAAGATTCATCTTGGATGGATCGCTTCTTGGAAATGGGCATCAACAACCAAGAAGATATTCCAAACACATGTCAGAACTTGTTCCAGAGTATTGAAAAGTCTTGCAGTTGAGTTTTCTCCATCATCTCACATTGTATCTGACAGGGGGGGAAATGACGGTCATCTACAAGCTTCAAAGTCACATCAAGCGAGCCTGAGCCACAACCTGCCACACCAGTTTCAGAGTTGTAGCCAGAGACAAAAATTCTCGTGAACATGCCTTCAGTGGGCAATCTGGGACACTTCCTCTAGCAGAACTCTTCAGCTTCTTGCCAGCTTTGGAAGAGTTTCGGGAACAAAATTGAGAACACTTCCTCTAGCAGAAAGCTCCAGCTTCTTGCCAGTTTTGGAAGAGTTCCAGGAATTGCATTAAGCATTCCAGAGTTGTTGGTCATCCTTAAACCATCACAGGTTGAGACTTCCCTCTTTAGGTTGAAGTTTTACCTTTTATGTCGGGTGAGACCTCCCTTTAATGGTTGAAGGTTTCCCTCTTGAAAACAATAGGAGCACTTCCTCTAGCAGAAGACTTCAGCTTCTTACCAGTTTTGGAAGAGTTCCGGGAACTGCACTAAGCATTCCAGTGTTGGTGGCCATCCTTAAACCACTGCCCTTTATACCAACATTTCAAAGAACACATTCAGCCTAGTGCTGCCATGCATATTTTCACATTTTGTATTACAACTCTCTTCTTGGACTCATACATAACCCTTCGGATTAAGGGGGGGAATGTTGGACACCTAATCCTTAATGGGCTAGTGTGGAAGCCGAATGGACAAAAGGAGTCCAAGGGACCTTGGGATGTGAAACCCAACGGTCACTACATGTACTATAAATGTATATCAATTGTTAATAAAAATTGTACTGCATGTTTTATCTTTCATATCTCTAGCTGTCCATGTGTGTTTAACATGTCTCTTATTGCGAGTGATCCTTTGATGTTAAATAGTGTGCGAACACATGTACTACAGGTTTCAGGAAACCTTTCATTACTAGTCTCCATTTTTTCCTTTATGTTTTTACGTAAAGAACATGTCAACTAGAGCTATTTTTATTATAAAATATAACTTATTTCTCCTATATATATTTTTCAAATATTTCTCGTCTTCTTCTTCTTTTTTGTTCGATCTTTCATAATTATTTTATATAATAATAATTTTTTATATATAATTATAATTTATATATATTATAAAATTATAATTATATAAAATTTATTATTACGTTTTTGAGATACTTTTCCTTTTATATGTAACTATATAAGGCTTATATAGTATCCTTTTTTATAATTATAATAATATTTTTTCTCGAAAAATTAGGATGAGACATGACTTTTGGTACGGTCACAATCTTTAGATTTGAACGATTAAAATTATTTAGATCACACCTTTTTTCTCCAATGTTATCAAAATATCTTTTACTTTTAAAATACCATGGGATATTACCATGGGTTGTTTTTAAAACCTTCGTTAAAATGTTCTCCATGTAAAAAGTCTTAAATATACTTGGAACATCCCGTTATCTTTATTATGTACTTTTTTATCAATAATGTAAAACCTGATATATATTATATAATATATCTATATTATATATTATATTTTATATATATTTTTTGCTTCTTTTTTTGGTTTTTCTTAGAATATATTATTTCCTTTCCTCCTTTTTTTTATATACCCTTCTTCTTTATTCTTTATTATTATTTTTGTTTTGTTTTTAAATAGTAGCAAATGGCCAAAGACCTAAAAAATGGAGAATCTCCGAATGTGTGGTGAAACGCTTCAATTATGATAGGAACAAGGTTGATGATAGGTTGATAGCCAAAGGCTTGGTGATCAGCCAAACGTGGCTCTGATACCAAATGAAGCGAACAAATTTCCTTCTATAAATTAATTACTCAAAAATATTTGGAATATCAAATTATCCATTTTTTTATATATATATATTTTTGCTTTTTTTGGTTTTCCTCAGAATATATTATTTCCTTTCCTCTTCTTTTTATATACCCTTCTTCTTTATTCTTTATTATTATTTTTGTCCTTTTCTTTAAATAGTAGCAAATGGCCAAAGAGCTAAAAAATGGAGAATCTCCGAATGTGTGGTGAAACGCTTCAATTATGAAAGCAACAAGGTTGATGATAGGTTGATAGCCAAAGGCCTGGTGATCAGCCAAATGTGGCTCTGATACCAAACTAAGTGAACAAAGTTCCTTCTGAAGATTAATTACTCCAAAAGGTTTGGAATATGAAATTATCCATTGAGGATACAAATATTATATTAAACTGTGTGAATAAGAATGAATGATAATTTACAAATGAGAACGAGAGGCTTGCTTATATACCAAGCAAGTGTCTCTTCATGAAGAGTCATGTCTTATTAGACATCCCTCTTCAACCTAATTATTAGCTTAACTTAACTATTATTTATGATTATTATCTTTTACATTATATTTATATTATTTATATATTTTATTCGTTACACGCTCCAATTGCTCACGATATAGCTATGGGTGGATGTGTTACTAAAGAACAAGCCATTGCTCATGCCCAATACTTAGATCTTATTTATTCTCAGTCTAACACTTTGGATGACTTATTACACAATGCTCCATGGCAATCATCTAATCCCATGACATCAAATTCATAGGCTACACCTCCTATTGATGGAGTGATTGGTTCAGTGTCCCACACCCTTGCCAAATCGTCTTCCAAATAAAAGTCGGTCTCAAACACTGCTTCCTATAGTTCCTCCCAGAATCCACTTGGCCCTAGTAAAACCTCAGAGATCCGCACTGTCTACCATGGAAAACAAATCCTTGAATGGTAAGAAGAAAGGAAAAGGAAAGGGTAAAGTTGATGCCCCAAAACATGATCCTAATAAGTTGTCTATTGGTAACTCTTCATAATGGAAGCCTAAGTATCCATGCCTCATTTGCGAGGAGGATCACTATAATAAAGATTGTCCCCGATGGTCTAAAGTTATTCTTTTTCTTAGAGGGGCCCCAACTGTCTTGAAAGAACCATTTTCGTCTCAGTAGACTCAAATGGTAGACCAATCTCAATCATCCACTTCCTCTAGATCTCATGTATTCATGATGACTACACCTACTAATGTGGCTAATAGATCAAAATATTATCAAACTCCTACTTCGATAGCCAGAAAAGAGAAAGAGGCCACCCATTCTTCTTCTACCCCAAGTTATGGCCCTCTTCATATCGAGCACCCTAACTTGATTCCACTACTCAGCCACCCTCCGAGGTTTGCTAAGGAAATCCTCGTACAATTGCAACGCTCGAGCCCCTCAAAACTATAATATTGTTGAGGATTTGGCTCATGCACCATCATCTATGTTGGCTCTCGAGGTACTCCAAATTTTTCCATCTCAGTGGAAATCTTTGCTATCAACTATCAGGGGTATTGATCCTGCCAATTCCAGTTTGATATGTTTTGATCTAGACAAGCATGTCCCATGCCTGCCTCATCATATTTCCTTTTTCATTCAAGTAATCATCAATGAGAAAACCATTCATAGCATTGTCATCGATGAAGATGCTTCTACCTGCATGATGTCAGTCTCCTGCTGAAGGAAATTGGTTCTCCTACTTTGAACCAATCCCCTAACACTTTGTAAGCTTTCGATGGACGTGATTCATGACCCTTCAATGTCTTACCTAACCTTTCCATTACATTGGAGGGCAAGAAAGTACAAATCAAGGTAGAGATTTTTGACACTAATCTCAATTGTAATATTCTCCTTGGATGGAGTTGGACCCATGCCATGCATGTCGTAGTCTCATCCTCCATCAAGGGAAGATCATTACTATTGACTAGCTATCCTTCTTTTCCTCTTCTTCCTCAAATGGGAATGTTCAGTATGTCAAGCACATTAGTGCTCCTTATGAGTGTGGGGGCATGTTTATTTAAAGATTATACCTCAATGGGAATGTTTCCACTTCCACCTCCTCATGTTCCATCTATCAATATGATCTCAGTCAAATCAGATCCTTGGGTCATACCTTCACCAGATCTTGTTGATACTTGGTGCAAGGTTATGCCACTTAGTCCTGCCAAAATCAATTATGTGGAAATTGTTTCAGCCTCAAGCTTTGTATCCTCTTATTCTCCTAGTTCGAGGACTTCTCCTTATATGTATTCTTAATCCCGATGGCTTGGTGGTTTAGAATCTCTTGATCCATTAGTCGAGACCTTTATTTCTGATGAAATTATCATGGAAGTAATGTCTCCGGAGGAACCATCTTGGAACGATACTCATCATCGTTCCTTGTTCTTGTTGAACCTGACAATCGTGTCTATGTTTCTTGAGAAGTTCACTTCTTCGGTGCCTATTGACGTGTTAGTTTTCCCTTCCATCATCAAGATATTTCAACTAAGTGCATGTTTATCCGCTCATGGATTCAAGTTTTTCCTCCCTCTCTAAGTTTTTACCAATTTCCCATTATTGGAATGGGGTTGTCATCTAACTCGTAACCCTCCCTCACCAAGGGGCATGGGGGAAATCCTTATATGATTTATACTCTATTATTTTGTCAAGAAGATGCTTACTCTTCGTGTCAATGAAAAAACTTCGGAGTTCACCAGTGTTGATTGATTACCCAAGTCCAAGCATGGACTCTCTCAAAAAGTACTATGCCTAGGTCATCTTGCATGGTTACTTTTGTACATTAGTGTGTTATTCATTTTTGTGCAGTGTGTTTTGGTGTGTCAATTTCCAAGAAACTTTCCTGTTTACTATGTTTTCTTTGCTTTGCAGATGTCTATGACTCCTCACATCGGTTTTGCTGATGGTGCTTGTCGTAGTACCCAAAAACTATCCTCCATGGCTTGGGCCACTATCACCCTCGCGGTGAGTTGATTGATATTCAAGGTATTTGTTTAGGTCACACAACTAATAACATTGTTGAATACAACGTAATCATCGAACTATTTTTTGAAGCCATTACTCTTGATATTCAAGACTTGGTTGTTAACCTGTATTCATAGCTTGTTGTCCTTCAACTCAACGAGCAATATTCTATCATAAACCCTCAAATATTGAGAATGTATCTATGTATTTGTTTACTGGAAATACCATTTTGATTACATTAGATATCATCATATTCCTAGATGCATGAATACATTGATAGGTGCATTAGCTAATTATGTGTTGGATAGATATTTACGAAACATGTGAAAAGCCAAAACAAATCATTTCTACCATAATAAGCAAGAAAATACAACATATATATATATATATATATATATATATATATATATATATATATATATATATTATATATATATATATATTATATATATATATATATTATATATATATAGATATATATAATATATAATATATAATATAGATATATATATATTCTATATAGATAAGATATATATATATCTATATACGGTGATAATTTTTGATACATCAAAACCCCAAAAAATAATATGTGTGCTCATAACATCAGTGGCTCGCAGACCTCATATAACCATGGCAGGCAGGCCTTAAAAATGTAAAATATTGGACCTAGGAACTAATCGGCATGGTGATTGTGGTAGCATGAAACTGCTCGTGCAACACGAGTCATAAATCAAAAGATCTGTTCTGATACTCCCATCATATGACTCTAGTACTAACACGGGATGTCTCCCACTCTGGAATACTTTGGGATACCACGAGTCAACCCCTCAATATTCCTCGCGATCTCCTCCTTGTTGTCACTCCCCTCTTGGTAAGGAGTGACATCCAACTAGCGAGGGACGTGCTTGGCTATCAGGGACATCCTGGTTGGACACTCTAGTCCAACATCAGCATTGATACAAAAAAATGTTACAAACACATATATACAAAAAATAATCAGAAAAACACAAAATTAAAAATTGATCTTTTACCTTTGTCATCAAAATCCTCCCCATCTCGCAAAGGCATTTCCGGATCTCCATGGAAGTCGATACTGCTATATGGAGAATCCTCCACAATGATTAGCAGTCATTGTAGCCATGAAAATAAGGTGAGCCTCTAAGACATATGCTGGGCCCCAGTGATCCTAGGCATCAAACGACTCTAGCAGGCCATTTTTGGGTCTCCTGGCATCGTTGGATATACCTCAGTCAGCTGGTACTGAAACAATGACACCCGTTCCATGAAAAGGGTCACTAGTATAGATCTGAAGCAAAATTGCTTCAGATTCCCCACCTTTGCTTTTGTCATCTGCCATTTTATGTTGATATTCATGGCTTCTACCCAATTGCATATTGTCGATGTTGGTTAGTTGATAACATATAGAAATTACGACTTGTTAGTCTCATTCACTACTTGGGACCCTGCCATTTTGTTAATATTCAATAATAGCACTCTCAGCGTCAGATATCGCACAATGGCAATCTCGATCTTGCTGCTCTTTTATTTGAGGGCTTCAAAGAAATGTTCAGCAAGTACCATGGATATGCTTGCCCGAATTTGTTGTGACCCATATAGGTTGACTGGTTCCCCCCTCGTGATAGTCCTATGATGAAATATATGTTTGAATTTTTTAACTCCAGCTCCTGATGAGCAATGATGAATGTTTCCCGATTTATGTCCCAGAGACTAGTCAGGTATCAATGTACCTCAGGTTGGGCCCACATCCTTGGTGTGAGAAAGAACTTGAGGAGCCCGCAATTCTTCAAAGCATTAAGGCAATTTGGATCATTCAATGCCTAAGTATCCACATGTTTGTCTCACATTCATTCTAGTCTAACATTTTCGATGATTCTTTCCTGCAAGAACCATCTATTCAAGTCAATAATAATTTTTCGATAGTAAAATTTGGATTCCAATGGTGGTTTTGAGAGGAAAATATGTTTACCTTCTCACGGCATTGCAACACCTATTTTAAAAAAAAATGTGCTAACGATGGGATTGGGTGGTTTAATTACCCTCAGTTGGCACGATTACATGCCTGGAACTCGTGCCATCAGAGGGCAATTGTTTTGCCAAAACACTCACTCAAAAATCCAAGGAATTGATGAAAGCAAGAATAAACAGTATGTAAATGGAGCTTAGGGCCTTGACTCTTACCTAAAAATAGCGGCTCGGTGAATGGCCTTTTGCATCTCCCACAATAGGATTCGGAACAATAAGGGAAAAAGTCGGTGAAATTATTTTTCACAACAACGTAAAATGGTAAATGGTAAAAGCTATTTACTTTTCCCTCCTTTTATTCAGTTTTTCATGAAAAGTTATGGTTTTTTAAAGTATTTTGACCTATTTTGCCTCAAGAAATGGATAATGCACTTTACACTTTTCGCGCAACAACAGGTGATGGATGTTCAACGATGATGACGAATCACGTTTCAAATCTTTTCTCTACTTGTAAAACTCAAATGAAAAGATTGCCAAGTATTTTTCCCTTTTGACTTGTCAAAGAGAATAAAATGGGGTGTCCACTTTCAAACTCTTTTCTGACCCTTTAAACACAAAAATATAGTTGAGCCCTTGTCATTTCGAACTCATTAACAGATGCGAAACATTGTGGTTCGAGTATACATTTACCGATTTTTTGGGTTGGGATGCACTACTTACAATAAAGGTACTCCTTGACTGAAATGGTCAAGCAGTTATGTCAAGTATTATTTTCTACCATTTCGAGCTCAAGAGACATAAATGTATGGAAAGGGACCATGTGGAGTTTTCTCTTCCATGTATTTTTTAAACTCTCTAAACTTAAAATACCAAGTTACACCTTTGTTGGACTCAAGAGCTCATTAAAATTACTAGGTCGGATTTGTCAAAATGATGAAGTTACAGTGCAAGCATATTCTATCCCGTTCAGGCTTATAACTAAAAACTAATTGGGCTACCTGCCAGAAATGGTGGAGGAAAATTTGGAAATCTAATCTGTTGTGTTGATAACTCACTCTTGAAGATGACACTTTGTGCATCGTGTCAAGATGGGGCATCTTTCTTTTTTCGTTTACCTTCTTGGGTTGTGTCATTCATTTTTTCCTTCCATTGATCTCTCTCGCATCATCATGACCACCGATTCTAAGGATCCAAAAGTTTCCAAGCTTGTGGTCGTGTCACCAATATGTTCAAGAGTTTTCCTTCTACAGTTACACTTACCCTTGATTCTCTGTATCATCCAAAATTAGTTTTCATCCCTTCGTCTCTTGTCGATGATGTGAGATACATGATGGCCCTCCTTTGAAATGGTTTCTTCCTATCGACTTCAGTTCATTATTCGAGAAGTTGACTGAGAGACTCCCTTCCAGTACCTTAGAGCTTTCATGCCCTAATGACGAGTTCTTTGCACTTGATGACAAGCTCACATCATTGGCTTTTGATCAGGTGATTCCACAGGTGTTCAACTTCAGTTCCTCTATTCACATTTTGTGAATTGTGCTGACAGTACCTTGAGGACCATTTTCATTATTGGTGGCTTCTCTCGCACTTGTTAACAATTTACATCATCGGCTGGTAATCAAGCGATTTCCTAGCATGATCGATGTCAACACATCCATTCACATGTTAGAATTTTTACTTTTATTGGTTCGTCTTGGAGCGCAAGAACTTGGGCTCATATTACAAACATCTAAGTTGCAAGGTGATGTGACATGATTATGTTGATATATATGTCTCTTTGAGATGGATGGTTGTGACCATACCATGATTTATCATATGTGATCCTTCTCATTATTTGATGGCTACACACATACCTAGATCCATTTGCATGATCATTCTCTGGATGGCTACATCCATGCCATGATTCATTTATCATTGTTAGAGTTTTCAGTTATGTATATGTCTCTGTAACAAGTTTCTGATGACAAACTTTGGTTCCCTGCACTGATTCATAAAGCATTTCATTCCTCACTCTAGTTTGATCTGCACACTTTACGGGGCATATGTTCCATAGAATTTTATCAGTATCCCTATACTCCCCATTCCTTGATCCAAGAGGGCCTGTACGATCAACCCTGCATACTTTTCATCTATGAATAAACTCCCATTGTGTCCCTTTTCGTGAACAGAACAATTTCCTTTTGCACTATTTCCCAAAAATATTTTGTTTTTCCCAGTTTACAAGGCTAATGCTAATGACCCTTTTCCTCCAGGCACTGATATGCAAGGATTAAAACTATCCCTAGCACTGACCAAAGTGACTAAGCTTTTTTTCAGTCATGCCAATCCTCTTTTGGAGAAATTTTTAAATAAGGAGTCGAAGCTTCCAACGCTAGAATCTTTGTAAGAGAAGTCTGGTAAATGGTTGAGCCAGATGGAGTTGAGTATGTTTGTTTGGGATCTTTTACCCTATAAGGATGGAACTACCTCAAGAGGTAACACCTTCTTTGATGAGAAGAGGAGCCATCTCCCATCCATTCATGCTATATAAACCTCCATTTTTTCCTAGCAAAAGCTAGTGTTAATGTTGGTGTGCTAGTGCTAATTATGTTTGGAGTAAACAACAAGCCATTCATAGTTGTAGCTATCTAGTTGTGTTTGAGGGAGAAGTGTGAATTTGGTTTAGTGTGAAGCCCAAAGGGAAGAGCCTTAAAACTATCATTGTTGAGGCCATCATGGAATGCTAACATAAGTTTGTGGGAAATTGGTTTTGTCGGAGGAGAACAACAACGTCAACACATCGGTTTTTATATCTTCTTGATTTAATATATATGCAACTATCGATTGATTTCCTACATAATGTATCATCTCACATGTTTACGGCTTAATGTTTCTTGACTTGTTAAGTAGGTTTAATTACAATTTGTCTATTGTCATGGTTGTTGTTTCTTCTTGTTTACTTGTTTCAGGTGTTCAAAGAAGGAAACAAGAGATAGTTGAAGAAAGAAATCAAGTTCATCACCAAACGGGATAAGCATACTAAGAGGTAGGCCCTCTTAATTGGCTCTAACCTAAGGAAATATTCCATAGAATGTCTTGTTAGTGGCTAGACCCGCTATTGGGCTAGAGGATTTGTTTGTGTTCGTACTTATAATTTTCCTTCACCACATAGGGTGAAAGAGTCGACATCATAATGGAAGCACATACTTCTCCTATTGGTAACCATTTTGGTGTAGGAAAGATGGTGGCACAATTACAAAAGTATTTTTATTGGCCTTCTGTGAATGAAAGTGTGTCACCATATGTAAGAGGATGTTCTTTATGTGCTACTAGTAATAATATAAATAGAAAGTTATGATTGTATACTCCACTTCAAGTTCCTTCTCATCTTTGGGAAAGTGTTTCTATGGACATTGTAGGAGGGTTGGAGATGTCTAGGAAAAACATGATTATCTTTAAGTTGTTGTAGATCATTTCAACAAGATGTGTATTTTGATTCCTTTTAAGAAGCAGGCTACCGATGAACAAACTGCACAAATTTTATTTCAAAATGTATGCGTACATTTTTTGTTGCCCAAATCCATTATTTTTTTATCAAGATTCCTGATTTTTTAGGAAATTTTGGTTAGCTTATGGGGACTCATGGACACCAAGTTGAAAAAGAGCACAACATTCCATCCACAAACCGATGGTTAGACATAAGTGGTGAAAAATATGGTAAAATATGGTAGTACATCTTCTTCTTAATTATTGCAGCAAAAACCTTAAGCTTTGGCATCAACACTTACACTACATTCAACATGCTTACAACTGGGAAAATAATTTTTCGACTCAAACATCTCCCTTGAGGCATGCTTTTGATACTTACCAAAATCTCCTTTATATTTTTTCTTTGGGAAAGATGTTGTTATTGATGGACATATTGACATTGATAAGGTCAAGCCATTCAGTTAATAAGTTCAATTGTTGCATCAGATGGTTCAAGAACAATTGGAAAAGAGCCAAGCCAAGTACAAGACAAGAGATGATAAGCATTGCGTTCACCATAATTTTGAGGTTATAGATGATGTTTTGATTTAAATTGGCAAGGAGAGGCTTAAATGAGGAGGTAAAAAACTAAAACCAATAAGGTATGGACCTTTTAAGATTTTAGAAAAGATTGGTAATAATTCCTTCTGGTTGGATTTACCTCCATATATGAAAATGTATGCAGTTTTTAATGTTGATAATTTGAGACTATATGAGCCTCCTTTGATTGAAGATCAAGGAGATCATGTCCATATTCCTTCAATGGAATATTTCTCTCCTAAATTTCTTGAAAAATTGTAGCAAGACATAATCCTTGACAGAAAAACAAGATCTTCAAAATGAGGGAACGTGAAGTACCTTCATGTGGGAATCAAAGGCACAAATCAAAGAAAATAAAAATAGATTGAGATTGTAAGGGTGATGGAACTGTACCCTCATCTATTGGTTGACTCGAAGTAGTCTTTTGGAGGTCCAAAAGCTTCTAGTGGGGAGGAGTGCTCCAAGGGATTAGTAAAGTTCTTAAAATTCAAACTATTGAAAAATGCTTGAAACCTATAGAAAAACATAGATCTCAACAACCTGAATCCAACACAACTTGAATCACTCAAAACTGATACCATATGCTCCAAATGTCGCATTTTGATAGTTTTCCAAAAAAGGTAAAAAAATTGTAGGTTGGATGCAAGACTGCTGATTGGGTAAGTTGATTGTATAATCTAGGCCAATGGAAAGCGTCCATGTGGCCTCATGTTATTGGTTCATTTTTAGCAAGAATTTGATTGGTGGTTGGATTTTTGAAATGGGCCAATGGTGGGATCCCATCTGGCTCACTCATGCACTACTACGTGGCACCCCGAGAGTCAGAAAGTTTTTTTTAAGGAAAAATGGTCCTCTCAGATATTCAAACACAAGACCAATGGAGTGGCAGCATAGCACCTTACTTCTAGTGGGCAAGGTCTTACTTGATATACATAGTGGTAAATTCTTATATAAACTTTATGCATTGTGATGTTGGGAGATGGGGTCAGGGCTAAGCCCTAGCCCCTGGTGACCTTACTGCCCATGAGACCACAGGAAGTAGGAGCTTAGGGCTCAAGCTTATCCCCAACCCAATGTTTGTGCACATGCAGTTTGTAACTACCACACCAAAGTGCCAAAAGGAAAGAGTGAAAGAATGGTGACTATGGCACGACTGCAACACCCACACATGACCAGTGGCAATCAACAAAGAGGTTGGTGGAGTGTTTAATATTCGGGTAGAGTGAATGGGGAATGACACAAGTTTTATGGTGCTCCACGGAACCACTTGTTGACATGCCTAGGGGACATGTTGATGGGAGTGGGCAGTTATCCCAAACCCTCGGGTGCATGGTCCCATGTGGCCGAATTTTTCCTCCTACAAGCTTTATTAGGCATTTAAACAAAGCAACAAAATGCAGCTGAACTGACATGAATCTCGTTGGCGCTAGGTGAAATTGGCACTCAGTGTGCCCCAAAAATGTGGAATTTGTAGAACCATTAGTAGTATAATCTTGTTTGTAGAGCAGCTAGTAAGAAAAACCTTCTAGAGAGTATAACTTCTTCAATTTTTTGGTAAATTGAGCCCAACAAAATCCCAATTGGGGGTTTTTGATGATTCTAAATCAATTGGAGACATATTTTTTATGATCTAAGCAATGGAAATCCATGTTAACATAAATTTGAGAAGTTAATGAAAGAGGCCCAAAATTGGAAGCTGGAATAGGATATGTAGCCTAGGAGAGGGGTGAGCTCCTTTATCATTTTTACAATTATGTGCTTATGATATGGTATATTTGTCTCTATTTATGACCATTATTTTATGTTTTTTTTCAAAGTGATCCATTTCATAATATACATAAAATTTTGCCTACAATTTTTTCCATCACCTTCCAGTTTACATAACAGATCATTAGGGAATTTATATGTCTGACAAACTTCTCAACATCTTCGTGTATGTAGCCTACCCTAATATTTATTCAGTAGAATTATTTAATGTACTCCTTTACCATGATGGCCTTCTACCCGATATTTTGCAATTACTTGAAGACTAAAAGTTCTTCGGAACGATTTTTCTCTTAAACTTATCTACCATCCTATCTCAGCTTTTCCTTTTTACTACCCTTTCCTCCTCTCATTTTGTAGCTCATCCCACCATAAGGCTCCATGGCCCATCAATCTATTTACTATGCACTTAACATTCTGGTCATCCTCAACATCTTTATAATCAAAGTAATTTTCCATCTCTTAGACATAATTGAAAAAGGAATCCATGTTTAGATTTCCATAATATATAAGCACTTCGATTTTGGTCTACATCCCACCTTCATAACTAGCCTTCTTAGTTTCTCCTATATTGCACCTTCTCCTGGTCCTCCATTTATTTCCTCTTCATAGCTAGTACCTTCACTCTCACTAATGTCTCCTATGTTTGTTTGAGATTTGTCTTACCTCTACTTTCTTAAGCTTTCAAGGGGGTTTCTATGAACAAACGTGTGGTTTTTCCATGGGCTCCCCCCTTTCCCCTATTGTAGCTAATATTTTCATGGAGGAATTTGAATCCAAAGCTTTGTCCTCAGCTCAATACAAACAAAATATTTGGAATAGGTTTGTGTATGACACCTGCGTCATCTCACGTCATGGTCGAGATAACTTAGGTCTATTTCTCCACCATCTTAATAATCACTCTAGCTCCATAAAGTTTAGTATGGAATGTGAAATGAATGGGAGGTTGCCTTTTATTAACGTGTTTATTTTAGAGAAGGATGATGGATCATTCTCACACAAGGCCTTTTGGAGGAAAACTCACATGAAGCAGTATCTTCACAGTAAGTCCCATCATTTCCCTGCTCAAAATTTGGGTGTTCTCAACACTTTAACCACTCTTGCATTTAGAGTTTCTGATGAAAGTCATCTTGAATATGAGAAAACCCATCTCCTCAAGGTTTTCAAAAATAATGGTTATAATAAGCTCCGATGTGTTAAGGTTTTCCTTAAAGCTCACAAGACTTCCAAGATTAAAAAAGATCCCAATGATTAGTTTTCTAGGGTACACCTTCCTTTTATACGAGGGACCATTGGCAAGATTACAAGGGTCCTAAGAAATCAAAAGGTTCGCTCAACATTTAGGCCCCTAAACACTATTCAAAGTTCCCTAAGGTCTGTAAAAGACTCGACGGACCCTAAGAATATTAAAGGTGTTTATGTAATCCCTTGTTCATGTGAAACACCTTGCGTTGGTGAAACTAGCTGCTCAATAAATCAGAGGATTTAGGAACATGCGACAAACATCAAACATGGGAGGACTCACTCCTCAGAATTAGCAGAACATGTAGAAAAGAGAAAACACCACATCTGCATTAAAAACACTTGAGTCATTTCTAAGATAGATCATTTCCATCATTGTAACTTTAGGGAAGCTATAGAGATTGAAAGGAGGCCAAGCAATCTGAATAGAGATGATGGATGGAAAATTAGTTGTTGTTGGATCCTTGCCGTTTCTTCTTAAGTTTATATATGTGTGTGTGTGTGTATGTGTGTGTGTCTATTTTCTTAATTTTTATTATTTATTTGTATGTTTATGTTGAATACTAATAAACGATTAATTATTTTATCATTATTGAGTTATTTATTTAGTTAATTCATATTATATTTTATTATTTTATTATTTTTATTATTATTATTATTATTGAACCATTTATTTTTAAGTTTTGAGAATTAATTGTTTCAATTATCACCTAAATTATTTATTTATTTTAACCTTTTGAATTAATTGTTTTTTATTTAACTTTGACAAAATATTATTTTTATTTTATTTTATTATATTGAATTTTATTGTTTTTTTTTTGATTATTTAGGGTTACCTGTATTATTTATTTTTATTGTATATGGATTTCATTAAGTTTCCTTTGGTAATTATTTTCTAATTCAATATTACAATTTATTCTAACAATTAATTTTTATATTACAATATTATATATTTATTCAAATCTAACCGTTTTCTTTATATTTATTGAGGAAGATCTAATTGTTATATTTCTCTTTCTTTCAAAAAATCTCTTCATCTAAACTAAATTCTCTTCATTTATTTAACTTGATGTCAAGATCTTGTACTTTCTTCATCTTGTCTTGTGGATGAACCACACTGGATGGTTGCAATATGTTGACAAAACTCTGATGATGTGATTTTATCAAAAGTTTTCTTACTTTTCATAATATGAATTATAGAAGCCTAAATTAAATACATGAAATAGTTAAAATATTTTTAAATTTACATTTATTTAATCTTTAATTATATTTTAAAATAAAATTTAAATTAGTAATTATGGAGGTTAAAATGACAAAACAACACTTAATAAGTAACCCATGTCCCTCATGCTTTAAATAATTGCCTATCCATCATATTTACACTAAAGGCGTCCCTTTTTGAAATTGGTTAGGCTAGGTAATTTACACTGAAGGTGTCCTTTTTGAAATCGGTCAGGCTAGGAAATTTACATGAAAGGTGTTCCTTTTCCTCATATTTACACTGAAATTGTCCTTTTTGAAATTGGTTAGGCTAGATATTGTCCACCTTTTTCATTTCAGTTTTCTTACTTTTCATAATTTGGATCGCAAAAGCCTAAATTCAAATATATGAAATACTTAAAATATTTTTTAACTTTACTTTTACTTCAATCTTTAATTATATGTGTAAATAAAATTTAACTTAGTAATTTATGGACCTTAAAATCCACATAAACTACATAACATAGACTTAACGAGTAACACCATGTCCCTACACAAGGTGTTCATTTTTAAAATTGGTCACTCTAAGTATTGTCCATGTTTTTCATTTCCATTTTACATTTTTTTGTCTTCTATTTTGACATGAGTCAATTTTAAAGTGAACCATTTTGCTAAATAAATTTTTCTTCATATAAATAAATGTTAGAATTAATCATGGATGAACGTATTAGAATTGGAATAATCTCAAATGCATAGAAAATTGGTGGGTGGGGAGCAATGTGGCAATAATCTTATCAATAATTATTAGGAAGTTAGTAAATATTTAACCTCCATTTAATATTCTAAAATTTTGATAGTAGTATACACAAATCAGTAATTGAGATTTATCTCCAAAGTATTTATGTCTTTTTTACCCTTTAATTAAATTAAATAATTAAAAAATTTTATATG
>APFE031229239.1:119722-168025 GCA_000404065.3 Pinus taeda | reverse complement strand
TGCTGAAGAAAGAGAAATGGCAGCTTGTTTCTTGCAAGCCCATGTAATAGGTCCTGAACCAAGAGTGAACACATAACCAACAGTAGACTTCCGATCATCAAGGTCACTAGCCCAATTGGAATCAGTGAAACCAACCAATAGAGGAGATGCTTTAGCATTGTAATGAATGCCAAACTGAACTGTATCGCAAACATAACGAAGGATTCGTTTAGCTGCTTTCCAATGACTTTCACGTGGGGTTTGCATAAACCGACCAACAAGGCCAACAGCAAAGGAAAGATCAGGACGAGTATGGGTTAAATACAAAAGTTTTCCTACAAGTTGACTGTATAAGGTAGCATCAACTTCAGGGGAAGTACAAGTGACTGAAAGTTTGACTCCAGACTGAAAGGGAGAAGGAGCTGACTTACAATCTTCCATGTGAAAAAATCGTAGAAGATCACAGGCATACTTGGATTGGGAGAGGAAAAGACCTTCCTTGGACTGCAAGACTTGAAGACCGAGAAAATAATGTAAATGTCCTAAGTCTATCATTTCAAACTTATTTTTAAGCCTGGACTTCACATGGTTAATAAGGTTGGGATCACTACCAGTGAGGATAAGATCATCAACATAAAGAACAAGAATGATAAGAGACTTTCCCTCTTTCATGGTGTAGACAATATTATTAGACTGACACCTAAAAAAGCCAGATTCTAAAAGAAAACTATCCATTTTGGCATACCAAACCCGAGGAGCTTTCTTGAGACCATAAAGGGATTTCTTAAGACGACATACAAGGCTGGAGTCTGTTTGTATAAACCCAATGGGTTGTTCCATGTAGATTTCTTCATGCAAGTCCCCATGCAAGAAGGTGGATTTAACATCCATCTGATGGACTTCCCATTTGAAAGAGGCATCAAGGGAAAGAACAAGGCAGACAGAGTTCTTTTGGGCAATGGGGGAAAAGGTTTCAGTATAATCAATTCCTTCAACTTGTGGAAAATCCTTAGCAACAAGTCAAGCTTTATGTTTATCAACTTTCCCATCTGGCCCATACTTGGTTCTGTAAAACCATTTGCATCTAACAAGTATGCGCCCCTTTGGTAGAGGAACAAGATCCCATGTATCATTTGCCAATAATGAACGATATTCTTCATTCATAGTTGCGTCCCAATTTTGATGGCCTGAAGCTTCTTCAAAGCTGTCGGGATCATAATTTTCTGACACTTGAGCCAATAAAGAAGAGGCTCTTTCAAACTAAGAACGAGTACGGCGCTGATCTATAGGATCACCGGCAAGATCACCTGCTACATCTCGAGTAGCTTGGACCCATTTTGGAAGTGAAGGAGCTGAAGGAGCTGAAGGATGATCCTGAGAAGGTGGTGGAGGATTATCATCCTCACTTTCATCATCTGAAGAAGAAATGTTTTCAAAAGTAGAAGAGATAGGAAGAGGTGGCACATCCGCCGGACTAGGCTCGCAGGCCGATTTATTTTCATCAATTTTTACATCTCTTCTAATGATAACATTTTTGGACTTAAATGGAATAAGTCGATAACCTTTTACATCTTCAGAATATCCAACAAAAGTACATTTCTCACTCTTAGGTTCTAAAGCTTTATGCTTTTCATCTGGAATATGGGCCCATGCTTCACTTCCAAAACACGAAAGTGACTCACATCTAGTTTAATTGAGCTCCATGCTTCTTTTGGAGTGATATTCTTTAAAACCTTAGTAGGACTGCGATTTATTATGTAATTTGCACAGTTAATTGCTTCTGCCCAATAATTAAGACTAAGTCCTTTAGATTGAAGCATACAATTAGCCATTTCCTTTAAGGTGCGATTCTTCCTTTCAGCTACACCATTTTGTTGTGGAGTATATGGAACAGTATGTTGCATTTGGATTCCATGCTTAGTGCAAAAGTTGATGAAGTTGTTTTTAACATATTCTCCGCCATTATCTGATCTTAGCTTAAGAATTTGATGTCGAGATTGTTTTTCAACAAAGGCCTTAAAGGGCAAGAATTTGTTAAATACTTCACTCCTGAGTTTTAAGAAATATACCCAAGTGCGTTTGGAGAAATCATCAATGAAAGTTAAGAAATATTTGTAGCCAGAGAAGTAAACAACTGAAAGTGAATTGCATAAATCACTATGCACAAGCTGTAGAGGGGCCGAGGCGTGCCAAGAGGCACGTTTTTCAAAATTGTCCGATGATGTTTTCTGAGTACACATCCGGAACAAACACCATCTCTGCAAGATACCATGGGAAGACCTATCACCATATTTTCTTTACATAGGTTCTTAAGAGAGCGATAGTTTAAGTTACCAAATCGCTCATGCCAAAGTTTGCTCACTTCATCATTATGAGCAACAAATACTGAGGGAAGATTTGATGACCCAAAGTTGTGAAACTTATACAACCTTGTGGAATCATCAGCAATACCAGTAGCTAGAATCTGTTTAGGATCTCTTAGATCCTTGATTACAACATCATGAGGTGAAAATTCAACGATTTTACCTTCACCTGAATGAGTTATCTGATATACAGATAGAAGGTTGCAGGATAAGGTTGGAACACATAATACATCATTAAATTGACCATTGTCTATATGAACAGTTCCAGTCCCTACAACACTAAGAGATCTATCATCACCAACATAAATATATTTGGTGTTACAATCATTTAAAGAAGAAAACATGGCTTTGTTTTTGGCCATGTGATAAGAAGCTCCAGAATCAATGAGCCACTCATGAGAATGAGAGGAATAAGATACATTTAGTGCATAGCCAGACCGAGATGCTTGACAACCACATGCAGAAAGTGCCATTCCTGAATATGAAGTTGAAGTTGAAGAGTGCTCCAAATGGATGCTATTCTTCTTCATTGCTGCTTCCAAGGCTTCCATCTTCTTAAAGCATTTGGATTCTACGTGGCCATCTTGATTACAAAAGTGGCAATGTCTATTAGTCTTCTTCCCTTTGTTTTTATTTGCCTTATCATTTTGTTGAAATGATTTTTCATTTTGAGGCAGAAATTGCTTAGGACCCTTGTTTGGTTTAGGACCATTCCTTTTAGGATACAACTTCTTAGGATTCTTTGAATTTGGTTGCTGTTGGGCAGCTAACTCTTTCTTAGAAGAGTTTCCAAGATTAAGAAGACCAAGGTGTAATAGTTTTTATTGTTCTCTTATTAAAGAATCACAAAAAGAATCAAAGGAAGGGGACTTGTAGTATTCTCCTTGAGAAATGAAGGCTTCTCTTATAGAATGGAAGGTGGAAACAAACACAGAGTAGGCTAGTCCCAACTTAGTAAGAGTGGAATAGATAAGGTTACTATCTTCTTTCTTAGCCTTAACACCTTCCAAGAGAAGTCTAAGGGTCTTGAACTTGGACAAAAAATCTTCAATGCAAGAAAAATTATTGGGGTCCAATGTAAGCAACTCATTTTCGAGTTGATGGGCCCTAAGTTCATTTTTTATTCCGAAAGCTTTAGTAATCTATTTCATTGCTTCATCAAGAGTATCAAGTTCTGCAATATGGAATCTAAGATCTGGAGAAATAGACATCCCTATCAACCCACATGCTTGATCTTGCCTATTTTCCCATTTAGCTGCCTTAACTTCATCTTTCGGTTTGGTTTCTTGGCCTGTGGCTATTCTGTAGAGACCTTTACTTCTAAGTAAATCCATAGTGTAGGACCACCATTGGAAGTAGTTGGAGATGTCAAGAATAACTTGGCATGGACTTTCCATTTTAATATAAACTGAAGCTATATATGCTGAAATTAAATGTTCCAATGGAAAGATCTCGAAAGATTAGGTTGGTTAAAAAAAACGGCTCTGAAAACGGCTTCCGGATGAAGAAGTTATGGCTTTTTGAAGAAAAGTTGATGAAGATGCCGACGAAGTGCAGGAATGTGTGAAAATGAATGATAATGTTAAAAAAAATCCACCCCCTTTCCAAACTTAATCTAATTAGCTCAACAAAAAGAAGACTTGAACTCAAGACCTCTACTCTCATAAAGTAGCTTTGGACCAAGTGAGCGCATTTTTTTTTTTTTTTTTTAGTCACTGAAGCTTTGGGTTTCGTGCTTACTTGAGAAAGCCATTTTTCTCTGCAAAACAAAATAACACAAAACCCAACATGGACATACAAAAAAAACAGACCTTGCAACTTGAAGTTAGCTTTACACGGAAACTAGATATTTTCCTCAATGTTTCTGATTTTCCGGATCACACTAAGGCGCAGCGGAAAAGAGCGTATGCATCAGAAAAATCCTTCCTCTCTGTTTCTGATTTGCCAAGATTGCACAGAGTCGCGGGGAAAAGAGCATACGCAGAAATGAAATGTATAGATCCGGTAATAAAAAAGGAGCTAAATAAACTGAAATAATAAACAGAGAGAAAATAACTAGAAACTACAAATAAACACTTTATACCTCCAGATCTTAAAAATTTCGTAGCTAGGGCTACTAGAAAACCTTTCACGTGAAACGAAAAGGGTTCCTCATTGGAACATATGCTCCTAACACAATGGAGCAGTCCTCTCAGCCCGAAAGTAGTCAAAAACAGTAGATCTTGGAAATGGCAGACAGATGCAGTTATACCGGCTTCAGATTTGGATCACCAACAGACGTGGCCCTGAAATGGCTCTAATACCATGTAGGAATTTATAGGGTAAGTTCCTCAGATAGAACACCAAAGGACACTGCTCACAAACAGATCACAGATCAATACACTAGTATTTTGACATGGTTAAAACCCTCAAAGAGGGAAACAGTCCACGGCCTGAGCGAACGCGGCCACTTCAGGCAATTTATTAATAAAAGAATAAAATTTTACATAAGATTCTCTCATGAAAGTTAACGTACAAATGACCCTCCATGCTCTTTAAATAGAGATCATGGACCAATCGGGTGTTAAGCCACGGATCAAGTGTCGATAATACCAAGGAGAGAATGAACTGTCGGATCACTACATATCGTGACCGTCGGATTGTAAGTTACAAAAGTACATAGTGAAAAAACACACTTTACCTAACTCTACACTAGAACAAATTATACCTAACTATTTCCTATGTGTTGGAATATCCTAACATTGTCATGGATATTGTAGTTGCCGATATCCCTCCAAAGTATGGAATGCTATTGTCTCACTCATGGGGAGAAAAATTGCAGGGATCTCTCAGTTAGACATGTCTTATGCCACAATCTCAGTAGTTGGTTAGCCCAAAAAACTTTATAGAGAAACTTTAATGAAATACATGGTCAGTAGTACAGATAAACCACAGAACTATCTTGTTTATTCAGTACATTCTGATATGGATTCTTTCATTTTATGTAATTCAGACACTGGAAAAGACAATAACACAGTCATAAAACAAGAACATAAAGAACCTAACAGTGAGAATATATTTCGTGAATCTAGGTGGCACCTAGACTTTGATGGTTCAATGAATAGATTAGGAGCAGGTGCAAGAGTTTGGATTCATAACATGGAAAATAATCATTGTGAAGGTCATGCCTTTAGATTAAACTTCAAATGCATAAATAACATGGTAGAATATGAATATTTGATCTTAGGATTGCAAATTGTAAGAAATATAGAGCCAAGAGAGTTTCTATCATGGGAGATGTTGGCCTGTTGGGGCCTGAACTAGGTTCAGAAGTATTTTAGCCAAACAAATCCCGCACTACTAGCCCTTTCGGAAACAGTCCACAAAGCATGGGCTGAAGTCTCACCCGAGGCAGTAGGGGAGGGTGTTGGAACTAGGTTTCTGCACCCTTGGGATGCCTTGATGAGTTCTGGAGGGGTCGCATACCAATCTGTGCCCTCACGCCACTCTTGTACTGCTATCAGTCTTCCACGACGAGGTGCTTCTTAAATTCTTATTATTACTGAGTTTATTATAGATCTGATCTAAGTCTTATGGTCTTATTGAAGCATTCAACAATAATAACCAGTGCTCACCATCATAATTCTTAAAGACAGGCATAAACTCATATAATAGATGCATAAACCAGAATATAAACAGATCCACAATATTTTAGAACCAACACAATAATTCATAACCAACTTATCTTTATTAATGTCTTTGCTTCAATACAATCCACTTCCTACCCTGCACACATAGTTGTAGGGGTCCGCACACAGAGCTGCGGACTCTATCAGGCCTCTGCACATACAACTGCGGTGCCTCTATCTAACTATTAATATCCACAACTCGAAATTACAGACTCAGAGCCAATTTTGCTTTCGCAAACCCATAATACATCAGATCTCTTCCAAAAAGCTACCTTTTATCCTTAGAGCCTTGCTCTATTTATACATTCCCATGGTCTTCAAACCATGGGCAAGTTGACTCACTTTCTATTATTTTACATTATTTTCGGGCGGACAACCCTTTGACTCGACCTATTACATTTCGCACTCCACGCACTTCGAGGAACGTTTTACAATATCATTACCCTAAATTATGGGCTTTAAGCCCCAAAATCATTATGCGTGACCTTTGCTACCCAACAAGCCCCCAACACAATCATCATGACTCCTCCCGAGTCACTCATCAGTGTGGTAATATGTGCTGCCAAGGCTTCGCGGTCCACCATCCTTGTGAGTGACACATTACATTCTGCTGCTCCCTCCTTATCTCCTGAAATTCTTCTTCAAGATCCTGCTCCAGTGCCTCCACTAATTCGCGCAACCGATGATGCTCATTGTGCTCTACTTGATTAACACAGACTACCTCCTCATAGGATTTTAGCTCAAGTTGTGGTGCCGCATGCGAGAACTCTTCATGCCAATGCAACAAGTCTCCAATTTTTGGTCTACTATATGCACTGTCTGTTGCAACCTGTGTTGAATTTTTTCAAGAAATATGTTGCTATCCACGAGATACCAATCTTCAAGGTGCATCAGAGACAAACTATTAACTGCAATTCCATAATTTGTCTCAATATTCACGGTTTTTCCCTTATCTTCCATGGGTCGTCGGCCAGCCCATGGTTTAGGCAGCAGCATCCGGACCAGTTCTTCTTTGTGTCTAAGAATTTCTAGTAAATCCCATACCGTCAGTGGGGAACACGGTGTGACATCCGCCACCGTCAACACCATTCTATCTAGAAGGTCCTGCACCTCCATTGTCCATATTACAACTCCTAGGCTTACTACTTTAGCATCACTGATCAACAGTTCCATGTCGGTGGGGAGGCACAATAGCTCACTTCTCTCAATACCACAGATCGTTCGATGGATGGCCCCTTGCGATTTATAGATGTGTTGAAATTCAAATTCAGTCGTTCCCTCCTTTTTTGGTGCTTTAACGTTACATCTATAGTAGATCATTCTGAATTTGGCTCGTACTTTGTATCTTAATTTCCCGCCACCCGCTCCTTTTCGCCATAATTCAGACATCTTGTCCTCAATAGTGACAGCAACAGTCACCTCCATGTTTATCCACGCAGCAGTGCAGCCCCTTTTGCGCAACTTCGACCCTTGTGATATACCGATTCTACACGCACCCTTGTTGTCACGTATCTCCTTCACAGACTGCTTTATCATCCCGCACTCTCTTTCAACTGTCTGGAGCGGTGACACTGTTCTTCGGTTGGTTAGTCAGGAAATTGGCCCACCCGTGTAGAGCTTTAGGTGATTTCCGTTTACTTTGCCTGAGAAGGGCTCTCCATTAAGCTTACCGAGTTGGATTGCACCTCCATCTGTGACTTCTTTGACTACACAGGGTCCCAACCAATTCATTTGGAGCTTTCCAGGGAATTTCTCGAACTTGCTGTTGTATAATAATACTAGATCATTTTCTTTGAATGTGCGCAACTTGATATGGCGATCATGCCAAGATTTTTCCTACTGCTTCTGTACGTATTGATCGAATCCTGCTAGAAACCATTCTTCCTCAAGTTCTTCTAGTTGCGCGAGCCTCTCTTCCAATAACTCGCAGTTTGCCATACCTGTCATCACTGCTATTTGCAAACTGGGTATAATGTATTCCATTGGTATGACGGCTTTCATGCCATAGACTAACTGGAAAGTTGTCTGACTTATAAACTTCTTGCATGTGGTTCGGTATGCCCATAACACAACAAGTATGCGAAAATCCTAATCATTTCGCTGCGCATTACATACCTTGGTCAACACAGTCTCCAAAATCTTGTTGAAAGCTTTGACAGTCCCATTTTCTTGGGGATGGTATGATGTACTATGTTGATGATATATCTGGAATTGCTTAGTGAGCACGCTACTAGTTTCATTCAGGAAGTTCATTTCGTGGTTTCTCATTATAAGTTTTGGGCATCCAAACCATGTCAACACAATTTCGAACAAACATTTTGCAGTTGTAGTGGCTGTGAAGTCCTTAACGGGTTGTGCTTCCACCCATCGCGTTAAGTATTTTTTCATGGTGATGATATAGCGCGTACCTGTATTTCCTTCATGGGTGATAGGCCCCAAAAAGTCGATTGCCCATTTTTTGAATGGTTGCAGCGTCATTTGTGTATTGAGCATCATTTCATCCCTTCATGATGGTTTCCCAATCCATTGACATACGTTACAGGCCTGATAGTACGCCTTTGAGTCTTGATGTAGAGTTGGCCACCATAGTCCAGTGCAAAGAATCTTCTGTGCTGTGGTACATCCTGCATAATGACCTCCTACAGCCCCCCCATGTGCTTTTGCAAGGATCTATCCTCGCTCAAATTCAGGTAAATATATTCGTAATATTTCATCGTTACCCATTTTGTATAGGTTCCCCGCAATAATAGTAAAATCTACTGCATGTATAACCAGTTCCTTCTTTTGCTAAACTATAAACCCCTTCGGCATGGTCCCTGTGGTTAAGAAGTGGAATATATCCTCAAAGTGGCCATCCGATACATGCATTGCATAAAGTTGTGCATTAGGTACTCCTTCCTCTAAGTTTGTAGGTTCCTCACTGTTCTCAATTTGCGATAGGTGATCTGGGCTAGCGTTTAGATGTCCCAGCTTTACAATGACTCCGAAATCATATTCTTCAAACAATAACAACCGTCTACAGATGCACCCCCCCAACACAAGCTTAGTCACTAAGTATTTTAACGTAGAATGATCAGTATACACCTTAAAGTGTCCACTGAGTAGATAGTGGTGGCATTTCTGGAGCATGTATACCATCACCAATCCCTCTCGCTCAGTAGTGGAGTAGTTCCTTTCAGCTTTGGACAATCGTTGACTTGCGAACACAATACGGTGATCAATTCCTTCCGCTCCTTCCTACATGAGTACAGTGCCAAGCACGATACACAACACATCAACATGGACATGAAATTCAATGTCCCATTTTGGGAAAACCAAAATGGGGGCGGATGCCATTTTCTCCTTGAGAATCTCCAGACTTCTCTTGCAATCATCATTCCAACAATATGTAGCATCTTTCTTCAGCAACTATTCCATGGGTACTGTGATTTGTGCATAGCCCTTAATAAACTTATGATAGTATCCAGTGTGTCCCAACGTGGTGCAAAGTTGCTTGACACTGTACGGTGCTTACAGATTGAGTATGACAACAATCTTCACAGGGTCCACCATCAAGCCTTGTCTGTAGACCACATGGCCGAGCAAGTTTCTGAAGGGAATGAGGAAAGTGCAATTCTTGAGATTTAACGCAATCTGGTGCCATCAGCAAGTATCTAGCATCAATTGTAAGCTCACGATATGTTTCTTGACTAGCCCAAATACATTCCAATCGTTAAAATAAACTTCTAGAAACTTATGGGTGAATTCCTTAAACACAGCCACTACTACGCATGAGAATATCGTCGGGGCATTCTTTAACCCAAAGGGCATAACCAGGTATGGAAAACATCCCCATTCGGTCATGAAGGCGGTCTTGTTTCTATCTTCCGACACGAGCTTGATCTGATGTTACCCTAAAAACCAATCTATAAATGAGTATGCTTCCTGTCCACCAACATTCTCCAGAACTTCATCTATAAACAACATCAGGGACGATTCATGAATATATGTGTCATTCAGTTTTCGGAGGTCCACACAGATTCGAATTTCACCATTCTATTTCTTCTCCTTTACTATCATAGGACTCAGATTCTTCCACAGGTTCAATAATTCCTGCTGCAAGCATTTTGTCCAATTCTTTGTGGACCTTCTCCTTGTACTTTGGATTCAAATGGTAAGGTCACTGCTTAACTAGCTTCGCATCTGGTTTCAAAGTTATCTTTGTCATCCCTAGATCGCTAAGGATCCCTTTTAACTCGGTTATTTTGGTCGGGAAAGGCCTTGATATTCGTGAAGTAATTCGACGACCTTATTTACTGTGGCATCATCCCAATAGTCTCCAACCATTACATACTTTGGCTCCTCCTCTGTACCAATGTTCACTTGTGTCATTTTTAGTGGCGTGGTGATGTCGGGATCCTCAATCACTGGTATGTAAACCTCGCGACTCCCATCTGTTGGCATTATGATAAATGTGTTGTACTTTATGGCAACCCACTTGTAGTAGAACAACTCACTTGTACATAGTAACTAGATGAATCTACAGAAGAGATATCAGATGTGACAGAATGCATGACAGTAGTATTTATAGATGTGATGAAATGCAGGGCAGCTTCAAGAAATCAGTTCAAAAGGCAAATCTCTTAGATGAAAGATCACAGTATGGCAAGTAAATAGCAAGAATGAAGAAAGAAAGGTATACGCAGGTTCACTATATACCAAGTCACGTATACGCGCAGGTTCACTATATACAAAGGTGCGTATATTGTACACACACACTTTCACAAAAGGAAAGGTGCATACATGTTGGAAAACTAAGTTTTGGTCTGTGGTATTTGGTCCATGGTATTTTGGTATTGGTCCATGGTATTTTGTCCGAGGTATTGACCCCAGGTGTTGGGTCCAAGGTATTGGTTCTACGTGGTTTTGGACCATGGTATTGAGAAAGGCTTATGACTACAAAAGGAGTAGAAGATCATTAGGCCAAGATGCAAGTCTTGAATATCTGATGAAGTGTGAGACTCAGTATGCAGGTTATGGGTTTATGATGCTTTGCTTGATCTGAGCCAAGGAGGAATCTCAGCAGTTGATGGAGGACAAGACCTAATGGTAGATCAGGATCTTATGGCTTGGAATGAATCATCTCTATATGGTTTGATCATGCTTATTCTAGATCTGTATACTGACGCATGTGATGTTCTATAAATATTATGATCTGTGTATAACTGAAATCTGGAATAGATGCAAAATTATGAATGAATATTTACAGATGTATACGCTGGTTGACTTTGATAAAATAACGTATAGATGCAGGTTAGACACATCTAAGTATCCTATACCATATGAACTATGATGTTTGAAGTTACAGGTGGTTTTGGCTGTTGATGCAAAGTTTGGGTTTTGGTGACTGTTTACTGGTGACAGTATTCTGCATATTCAGATTGGTTGATTGTGATTAGCTTCAGTGTTGATGGATGAGATCTAATAATGGATCAGGATCATAATGAATTATCTTTATGTGATCCGATGGACTAGATCTGGTTCCTAACACTCGTATTATCCTTTTGTATGTAATGATCTGGGTATGTCTGAAGTCGAGAAGTGCAGTGAAGTTATAAGTAATTATTCGATGACATATGCACTGGTTCGCTTTGGTGAAGTTGCATATACATGCTGGTTCGGCTCTTCCAAGTAGTGTATCCACTTTGATGCATGGTTTTTGATGATATAGTTGGCTCTGAATATTGTTGCAAAGTTCTAGGTTATACTCTATGTTCTGGTGACTACGTTTTGATGACAAGGTTTCAGTGATTAAGTTGTTGGGTGATTCAAAGAGTAATAATTGAGTATTCAATGAATGGGTAATGCAATAGTTGTATTACAGTGGTGATTGATTTGAAATTTAATGTTGTTGATGGGTCCACTATGAAAATTGGATGAAACGTGGCCTTCAGATTATGGTGTTGTGTTCCAAGAGTATCTAGTCTGAAAATTTATGAAATGTGGTACATGGAGGAAGAAAGAAGATCGTAGCCTTCTATAGGTCGGCACCTATGTACTAGTAAATACATCGGCTAATACAAGAGCTAAGGGGTTGTAGCTCCCTTCCAGTAGAAGCTGGAGAATGAAAGAAGGTTGTATCCTTCTGCAGGTAGAAGCCTATGTACTGGTATGAGTCTACACCAGTACATTGTTGTAAATAGATTTTCTTATTATTAAAAGAAGATAGAGACAACAATAGAAGGTTGTTTTTACCCACATTGGGTTTCCGCCTTACATCTTCGTGTTCATGTGTGATGCTTATGTGTGATGGTTCTTTTTGTTATTAATTGCACATGGTTACGGTTTAATGTTTAATAAAGTACTGATACTTAGATTAAAGATCAACATATGATGAATTAATAGAATCACTAGTTTGTTGGATATACACGTGTTTCCTTAAACACAGTTGCGTGCACACATGGGCTACCTTCATTGAAGTAGCGTATATGAAATTGAGTACAAAAATTGTAAAAATATTATTGACTTGACTAATATTGATTCACTCCCCCCCTCTCAGTATTATTTCCAACACCCTCTATTTCCAGAATGTTGTTGTCGTTGGGGTCATCGTCATCATCTTCTATCTATACATTGTAACATTCTAGGGCCTGGCTCAACTGATGCGACCACTCTGGCTACACTATTTCTTCTGGTTTTAGTGGTATTTTGAAAATGGCGGCCTTCACAACTTGCAATGCATCGTCAACAGTATCCATCCATTGGTCCTCAAATAAGAACATTAATAAAAATCCTTCACGCAAGATATCCCATTCGCTTGTACCATGTCGAGGTTTTGTTTCAGTATACTAGTTCCTTGGGATGACATCCAGGGTATGACAAAATAAGTGTACCTACTCCGACTGGGGTTCTTCTCCATAGGCCTTGGTCCATTTGGTGAGGTGCATGTGCAGGTCATCTCGTCCATCGTATTTCTTGGTTATGCATAGTTATGGCCTCCCAAACCTTATCTACATCATCTGCTTGCAGTTGTGCCAGTCTTCAAAGGTTCCTTCATGTGTTCCCCACCAACGTGCAGGTGTTGCGCGCAACACTCATTTTAATGCATCAAACCTCTGGTGCTCTAGTACTGCACTTTGAAACTTGTTCAAGAATTTTTCCACCACTCTCAACCCATCATACATCGGTAGATCTCGATCCTGAACTGATATGCAACGCAATGATTTAGTCATCATATTATAGTTTAGCATTGTTACTTGGCTCAACCGATTATGACAGTGTTCGTCTTCTTCTTCTGAATCTGTGGAATCTACACATAACCATGGTATCGCCCCTCCGTAGTCAAATTTACCCAATCCTGATCCTGCACAGTTATTTTTTAGATATAATCCAAGTCATCGTCACTTCCATCATCGCGTATAGGTTCAGTGTAGTGTGCTCCTTCAACTGGATCTAGCAGGATAACTAAATGTAAGGAAATTTTCTCAAATATCATCTTCCGCTTCTTTAAGTTAATGACTCCATTCATATCTGTGGCCTAGTGTATTCCTAACAATGTGGGGTAAGGGTTGCTATCATCCACAATTTCTATTACCTCAAAATCTGTTTGAGTGCTCACGCCTTTGATGTCCACTGTGACTCCTTGCAATCTCCCCATGAGCAAGTTTTTTTTGGGTTTGCCATCCGTAATTGAAATGGAGACCACTATAACATGGGCCTACCCATGCGTTCCCATGTTTGTTTAGGTAGGACGTTCACATCTGACCCTAATTCTAGAATTACCTAATCCATCTCATAGTCGCCAATTTGTGCTGTTAATCACATTTCCCAGCCAGTGCACAGAGCATGTTTTCCTAGTTTCTTGATCATGCGAGGTTCACCGAATCCTACACACCTAGTTATCAGCTCCTATAATCCCTTGAATACCTTATTGTCACATAGCAGTTTCATGCATGTCTCTAAATAGGTAGTTATCATAGAGGGATCCATTTCAGGCTCAGGTTGATCGTTACTACCTGAAGTAGAGACTTCTGTGAAGCTCTTTTTAGCTTCCATAAATGTCTCCTTCAAAAGTTCCAAGTCGAACTGAGGCTGCTTTGTAGGGGCCTTGTGAACCCATGTGTCTTCCTCGGTTTGTATCCCCTTATCTGCCCTAGTGGTTGCACCACTTCTGAGCATCATGTTCACATTGGGGTCTTCTTTACGCAGTTCAGACATCATCATTTGGATGTTTTGCATCAGCGTAAGCTGTGCTATCGTTTTCTCATGTATCTGCACTATTAGCATAAGACAATCTATCATTTCATGATCAAACTACTCAAAATAAGGGCATGATATTCTAGTCGGATTAGTACAGTCACGAGTGTAGTGCCCTGGTCCTCCGCAGTTATAGCAGATTAGTTGTCTGTGACCTCTTCCTGGCCCCATTCCTCCTCATCCTTTTCCTCGCCACTGGAAACCACCGCACGCTATCACTGCGGCTAGATCATGGCCTTGCACCTCAGTCTGCATCTTGTAGTTAAGAGTCTGTTCCATCAACAATTCATAACTCTAATAGTCTCGTTGCTCGCAGCCCACCGATCTACAAAAATTACAAAATAGCTGCTAGGGGGTCTGGGTAAACTTTTGCAGTAGGTGACAGTTGTCTATGGTGTGCTTTCCTCACACCTGATAGATCGCGCACTAGAGTGTGGGCACCGCACTTGGCCCCACCTGTGCCCCTGGTCTTAATGGCATTAGTCCCCACCCTGTTAAATAGTTTGCGAATATTGGGCAATGATCTTTATTGTGGCCCTGGCCTTTACATCTTATGCACCACACCTCTTCAAGCTCTTTTGGCATAGGCACCTTATCTTGTTTCAAACTTTTCATTTCTAAGCATAGGTTTTTTAGTTGCGCATGGATATGCTAAACTCCTAACCCATGATCATGTATTGGAGTTTCATGCAACCTCATCGCTATCTCTAATGCTTCAGCCTGGGTCGATATCTTTTGTTGTGATAGCTATCCATAGATGTGGTGTCAAAGACACCACAAACCATGTGCGATGATGTGCATCCGTCAACATCATGTTATCCTCATAGATTGTACTTTTCAGTCTCTGATCTAGGTCCTAAGGGGTTTCACCTGGTAGCATCATGATCTCCTTGAACCCGATGATCGACTGCGTCTCTGATTTTGGCTGACTAAATTCTTTGTTCAATGCATCCTGTATCTCTGCTATTCCCACATTTGGATGATCACTAGAGTGCTTTATGTACCATATTAATGCATGATCCTACAACGTGCTTACCAAAGTGGCCTTTTTGATGTTATCATCTGTAACTCCTTGGGCTTCCCATACTGCCTTTACCACGAACCAAAACTTATCTGGTTCCTCATTCCCTATGCCTTTAAACACAGTGTTATCGGGAAATCTAGTGTCCACTCGGAGTTGCTTGTCCCACTAAGACTGGTAGCTATCTTAGAAACAAACAAACTAAAACTACTTTAACTTCCCTTTATGAGAAATAGATAAGAGGGGAACAAAGGACACCAACCTCAGTCTTGCGCTTGGTTCCTCACTTGGTTCCTCTCCTTTGTGATAGATATTTGTTGCTTCTTCTTCATCTGCTAAGCTTCAAAGAGCACATGTGGAATCAAAGTAGCATAATACTATCGAAGAACAGAGATCTACAATCATAAGGAATACAGGACGAGATATGTATTGACCACACAAATGCATATATCATCAAACATACAAGAACGTGGAGGAAAACTTGAATAACTTTATTAATATCAAGAATAGCAAAGAGGATTACAACCAATTGTTCTAACCTAGCATCATCCTCTAGCATGAAAGCCCTTCTTCACCTCATGTAAAGCTTAGATCGCCCAACACTATGATGTTGCACCAGGAAGCCAACAGCACTTCCTTACAAGATACAAGATTCCACCCTCTAACCTCTGGATCTATGTGATGAGGGATCCATATATAGATGTTTGTAGGGGGGTGAGTTAGCTTCTAGGATTTTGATTAGCGTCCTCTCTCTGATAGTTATTGGTTCGACTTGGATATTTCATTGATCTCTTACTCATCCCTGGGCGAATTCTGAGAGGCATATGTCATATGAGAAGTTTCTAGAAGATTCCTTGATCATCCACTTAGCAAACTGTCTCTGCCACTTATCTATTCTCACCCATCGCACCCTATAGAAGGACTTTTTAGTATGCATCACACCTCCCATGTGAACAAGATGAGATGCATCGCACCCTGGCCATGGAGCAAGTGAGATGATCTAGTTTGGACTAGTTCTGAGTAGTTTTTCATGGAGAACTTCTGGGAGATGATGTAATCAGCTGACCTTGTTCCTTTAGAGTGTGAAACAACACTTTTAGGGACTTAGAATCCCTCGGTTTATGGACATATATGATTTTGTTTGTAGTGCCCAAAAATTTCTATAACATTTGCCCCCTAAAGCATGAGGTCATTAATCTTTTGATGTCGGGTGAAATGCTTTATCATGAGGATCTGAAGTTTTTCGAACTGGAAGGCGACCTGTAATCAAATACAATAAAATACATTATCTTCATAATATTTTCATGATATAGCTGAGGTGGGCATTCCCATGCTCAGCTTTATAAATTCATTTCATGTACATAGGACAGACAACCGTCTGTGTAGCAGACTGATGATTTGGATAGAGCCATTATCCTTTGATTCGGATGATCATCTGTTCGTTAATGATGTACATTTTATGTCTTTTTTGGCATTATGGTACAGGTTTTGTCCTTGATGGCAACTCACTCAGGGGTATGATAGAAGTGTTGCTTTTGGTGGCAGCTCAATCAGAGGACAAGAAAGAGATATACGCATGTTAACCTTGATGGAAGAACGTATACACACGGGTTAGCAGAACAGAAGGCGTGTATGATATATACGCATGTTAACCTTGATGGAAGCGTGTATACACACGGGTTAGTGAAACACAAGGTGCATACACATACACACGTGGTTTCATAGAAGTAAAGGCACGTACATGTTGGAAACCATGGTTTTGGTCCGTGGTATTTGGTCCATGGTATTTGGTCCAAAGTGACAACCCTAGTTATTGGGTCCAAGGTATTGGTTCGACGTAGTTTTGGACCATGGTATTGACAAAAGCCTAAACCTATATAAGGAGAAGATCATTAGGCCAAGGGGAACAGTGTGCAATGAATGTTTGTTGAAGGTTGAAGTTTGAGCATGATTGTTATGGGTTTGTGATGCTTTTCTTGATCTAAATCAAGTTGGTGACAGTGAAGGTTTAAGTAATTATCTATAGATTTGTATGTGGGTTCTCTTTGGTCAAGGTGCATATACGTGCGTGTTTGACACAGTCAAGTAGTGTATGCATTATGAGATTTGATGTTTCTAGTTGTTGTTGATTCTAGTGGTTGTGGCAGAGTTCTAGGTTCTGGTATGTGTTTTGGTAACTGTGGTTGTTGAAAGGATTTCAATGATTAAGTATTGGGTGATTCAGAGACTGATGATGCAGGTATAATTGATGATTGTATTGCAGTGATGATTGTTGTGTATTTATGGATCCATTATGAAAATTTATGAAATGTGGTCCCTCGAAGAGAAGGTTGTAGCCTTCTGTAGGCCAGCACCTACGTACTAGTACTAGTTAGTACAAGAGCTAAGGGGGTTGTAGCTCCCTTCTAGGAGAAGCTGGAGAATGAGAGAGGGTTGTAGCCCTTTGGAGGCTGCAGCCTGCATGCTGGTAAATGACTACACCAGTACATTGTAAAATAAGTTTCTTATTAAAAGAAGATAGAAACAAATTGCAGCAGGTGGTTTTCACCCACATTGGGTTTCCACCTTATATCATGGTGTTCATGTGTGCTCCTTATGTGTGATGTTCAATTCTGTTTTACTGCACCTGTTTACTGTTAATATGGTTAATAATGTTCTGAGGCACTCATTGAAGATCAACTAACTGAATCATAAGTTTATTGGATATACGCTACTTGCTTTAAGTACAGTTGCATATATACGCGGGTACCCTTAACTAAAGTAGCGTATATGTATCTGAGTATGAAAATGAAAAAGTATCTGATTTGATAATACTGATTCACCCCCCCCTCTCAGTATTATTTTCAACAATTGGTATCAGAGCAGGTTCTTCAGAAGAAGCTTGATCACTTGAAGGAAAGATCCATCGGAATGGCTAATCAAGAAAGAGAGGCATCCATCAGACCACCAATATTTGACGGGAGCAACTTTACCCACTAGAAGATAAGAACCACAACATATCTGCAATCACTTGGAACGAATGTCTGGGGAATCGTGGAAGGAGGATACACATATCCATCGACAATTCCTTCAGATACAACAAAGAGAAAGCAATATGAACTCAATGCCAAAGTTGTTACTGTCTTATTGGGAAGTTTGTCACAATCAGAATTCATGAAGGTCATGCATTTCAAATCAGCTAAGGAAATATGGGACAAAATCATTCTAAGCTACGAAGGAGATGAACAGGTAAAACGAGCAAAGCTTCAAACTCTCAGAATACGGTATGAAAATCTTAACATGAATAGCAATGAAAGCATAGCTAATTATTTTCTACGTATAGATGAGATTGTCAATTGTATGAGGAATCTGGGTGAAGAATTTAAGGAATTTTCCTTAGTTTAAAAGGTTTTAAGATCTCTGTCTGTTAAATTTGATTCCAAAGTGTCTGCCATAGAAGAAAAGGAGAATTTGCAGAAAATCACTATGTCACAGCTTCACGGAATCTTAACTACTTTGGAGATGAGAATAGGAGGACCATCAGATATGAGAGAAGCTGCTTTCGAAGTATCAACAAATGAAGGGGAGGAAGAAGTAAATTTTGTCAAGAATCTTGAACGAGGATCTGGAAGGTTCGAAGGTAAGCTACCTTTCAAATACTTTTCATGTGGTAGAGTTGGTCACTACGCTACTAGATGCCCTCATAACAAAGGAATGATGCCTGAAAAAGGTAATAGAAGCTATTATACCCATGTTAAAAGTAATGACTCATTCAATAGTAGTGATGACATTAGAAGTCTCATGGCATATGAAAAGAAGGATGTAGAATCAGAAGAAGTTACCAGATTAAATGAACAATTGGAGACAGTAACCAGAGTAAGGGAGCAATTGCAGGATGTAGTAAAAGATCATAGCATAACAATTCAGAGACTTGAATCTAAGATCCTCTCTCTAAAAGAAGATCTTGAAAAATCAAAGAAGTAGAATAGAGAAGCTCTTGAAGAACAATAACATGAAGTGATCAAATTAAGGAAACAAGTGGAAGAAGGAAGAAAAGTTGAAGAAAACATAAGGAAGAAGTATCTCGAAAAGGAAGAACAACATCAGGTTGAGGTAAATATCTTAAAAGGTAAATTAGAAGAAAAGGATAAATTGTTATGATTTCAAGATAGTACTAAGATTTTGGATGACATTCTTGATAGTCAAAGATCCCCTACTATCAAAACTGGTCTTGGCTTTTATGAATCTATTGAAGGTGAATCTAGTTCACAAGGTGAGGCAAGGAACTCTAATAAGAAATATGAAATGCTCAACAAGGAACAGCCAAGGAAAGAAATTCCTCAAAGAAAATCCTTTACTCCCAACTATGAGAGTGATAGAAGATTATTTCCTCCATTGAATAATGTTGAATGTTATGTATGTCATAATCTTGGACATGTTGCAGCTAGATGTAGAAGTAGAATGGTTCAAGACCATCACACAAGATCATCACATTCCAGATATTTCAGAGGATATTGTTTTGCTTGCAATATGTATGGTCACAAAGCAATTGCTTGCTATAGAAAGAATATGAAACATGTAAGATGTTATGCATGTAACAAGTTTGGGCATAAAGCAAGGGAATGCAGGAACAAAATTCAAAATCCAAAGCAAGAAAACTATACATCATCACAATTCGTGGAATTGAAGAAGACAAAATTAGAGACTGAAAGGTGTGACATAACTCGATTAGTTAACATAACAGACACAGAGGAAACTGAAAGTGAAGACCTTCAGTATTCCATCTTGCATACGCTGGTATAATAAAGACAAGTAGCGTATATACGTGGGATAGAGGCTGCCAAGTTATGTATATGGAAGAAAAGGGCAGTAGATCAGTCTCAGGAAATGGTTCGACCATGATACATGATGGTTGGCACAGACTCAGGGGGAGAATATACTTAAATAATGCATTGTTGGCATTTTGATGAGAATTCTTTGATAATGATGCCTATATGGTTAAATAATATTTTTTGCTGGTTTGTCAAAAGAATGGTGTTGCATGTTGCAGGATGCTGATGCTTTTGATACAGACCATATTTAATGTATGATAGTTGTTGATGACTATGATGGTCTTGAATAGATTGCTGGTCTTTGTTATAAAGACCTTGCATGTGCTTAGGGGGAGCATGGATGGAATGGTACATCTTGGAATGTACAAGAGGGAGCTCAATCAGAGATTTTAGCAGGTACTTAGGGGGAGTATGGACAGAAGAGGGTATACCGAAGAAGAGAACATCTTGGTCCGCCCTTTGCCCTTGATGTCAAAGGGGGAGAGTGACTTGGTGTGGTTGTTGCCATCAAGTCCAAAGGGGGAGATTGTTGGCATTATGGTACAGGTGTTGTCCTTGATGGACACTCACTCAGGGGTATGATACAAGTGTTGTTTTTGGTGGCAGCTCAATCAGAGGACAAGAAAGAGATATACGCATGTTAACCTTGATGGAAGTGTGTATACACGCAGGTTAGCGGAACAGAAGGCACGTATGAGATATATGCATGTTAACCTTGATGGAAGCGCGTATACATGCAGGTTAGCGGAACAGAAGGCGCGTACACGTACACACGTGGCTTCATAGAAGTAAAGGCACGTACATGTTGGAAACCATGGTTTTGGTCCATGGTATTTGGTCCAAAGTGACGACCCCTGGTATTGGGTCCAAGGTATTGGTTCGACATAGTTTTGGACCATGGTATTGACAAAAGCCTAAACCTATATAAGGAGAACATCATTAGGCAAAGGGGAAGAGTGTGCAATGAATGTTTGTTGAAGGGTGAAGTTCAAGCACGATTGTTATGGGTTTGTGATGCTTGGCTTGATCTGAATCAAGATGACAGCGAAGCTTTAAGTAATTATCTATAGATCTATACGCGGGTTCTCTTTGGTAAAGGTGCGTATACGTGCGTGTTTGACACAGTCATGTAGCGTATGCATTATGAGATTTGATGTTTCTATTTGTTGTTGATTCTAGTGGTTGTGGCAGAGTTTCGGGCTCTAGTATGTGTTTTGGTAACTATGGTTGTTGACAGGGTTTCAGTGATTAAGTATTGGGTGATTCAGAGATTGATGATGCAGGTATAATTGATGATTGTATTTCAGTGATGGTTGTTGTGTATTTATGGATCCAGTATGAAAATTTATGAAACGTGGTCCCTGGAAGAGAAGGTTGTAGCCTTCTGTAGGCCAGCACCTACGTACTAGTACTAGCTAGTACAAGAGCTAAGGGGGTTGTAGCTCCCTTCTAGGAGAAGCTGGAGAATGAGAGAGGGTTGTAGTCCTCTGCAGTTTGCAGCCTGCGTGCTGGTAAATGACTGCACTAGTACATTGTAAAAGAAGTTTCTTATTAAAAGAAGATAGAAACAAATTGCAGCAGGTGGTTTTCACCCACATTGGGTTTCTACCTTATATCATGGTGTTCATGTGTGCTCCTTATGTGTGATTTTCAATTCTATTTTACTGCACCTGTTTACTGTTAATATGGTTAATAATGTTCTAAGGCACTCATTGAAGATCAACTAATTGAATCATAAGTTTATTGGATATACGCTACTTGCTTTAAGCACAGTTGCATATATACATGGGTACCCTTAACTAAAGTAGCATACATGTATCTGAGTATGAAAATGAAAAAGTATCTGAATTGCTAATACTGATTCACCCCCCCTCTCAGTATTATTTCCAACAGTCTTTATTTTGCTAAATATATCGCAACCCGGATGGATGAAACTAGATCCGGGGTCGTCAAAATCGTTCAATATTTTCCTGAAGTACAAGTCGATCCATGTGAAAAATGTTCTGGAGTCGAACATGTAAAGACATCACCTGATTACCAGCCAATGATGTAAGTTGTTAACAGGTGCAAGAGGAATCACCGATAATTATGATGACCCTCAAGGACACCAGTATAATTTACGTGGCATGAAAAAGGGACTTGGCATCGAACGCCATACAAAATATTTTGGTCGGAGGCCATTGATGTAAACCTGTCGCAAGAAGTGAGAAACTTTCCATTGAGGCATGCAAGCTTCAAAGTACTGAAAGGGTTGTTCCTAGGTCGACTTCTTGGATAATGAGCTGATGTCAACAAGAAGTGACCCGTCGTAGGAGGTTCTTAATGAATCCAACATCTACGACACGAAGTAGAGCAAATGATTTTGGAGGTGAAAAGGATCTGACGACACAAGGTTCAGGGTGGCGGTCATGAAAGAATGGAGCGTGAATGTATTACAGCGGATGAGACACAGGTGAATTGTCTGAGGGACTTCTCTTGAACATACCACCAACACTAAAATGGATTGGTAGCATTAACCCCAAAGATGGATGGTAGGATGGACCAATGGTGATATGACTGGTGAATGGAATAACCCAACCTGACTCGGACGTGGAGTGAAAGTGTCATGTTCAAGAGTAACTTGCTACCAATAAAGTTTCTTCAAATTTTCTTCCCAATTTTTCCCCAGTCATTGCTGACCAGTACCTCTTTATTTTTATCAAGCTTGAGGAGGATAACATATGCTTGTTCTATAATTCACCCTTCGGGCGAACCCGTCGCTATATTTTAACGAGCCTAGTGACAGTGAAACTCGATCTTGTCTATATGACAAGTTTGTCGCTATTGATTTTAACGAGTTTAACGACAATGATAACTCGGTCATTTTTCAATTTTAGAGAGTCTGAAAAGGGATGGAAAGGAAACTCCGATAATCCTTTTTCGTCATATAATCCCTTAAGTCTAAAAAAGTATAAAACAATACAAAAGGGATGAATTTTCGATAGTTTTAACGTGCTGAACAAAACAAGCGCTCGATCTTTTTGTGTAATAATCCCTTAGGTCCAAAAAAGATTAAAATCTAGAGGAGGGATAGCACTTGTGATGACTTTAATGAGCCAGAGAGGCCAATCGCTTGGCAATGTTTTCATATTTTACGAGTCAGGTGAAAAGAGATTAAAGGAGACTCATTTTTCGAGGAATGAGTGATAATTTCGGGTAGCAGCTGATTCCAGGTAAGGTTTCGAATTTTCCAATCATGGCTAGTGTCACAAGGATGGCTAAGAGAATCACTCGTCGCAGATGTTCCTCAAAAAGGGTAAACAATCAAATGGAGGCGTATGATCGGCTAAAAAACAGAGTGGAGGTGATGATGCGAACACGACCAAGGCTCAAAAGCTGATGATAATGCATTCACAATGGTTATTTACTGGAGATTGGTTAATTTTTTAATGAGCTTAAACTCTGGGGGAAAAATTTGCTCATTGCTTAGGTTTAATTTTTAATGAGCTTGAACTTTGCATATAAACTGCTCGTTGCTTGGTTTATTTTTTAACGAGCTTGAACCTTGCGATAACACTGCTCGTGGCGGGTTTATTTTTTAACGAGCTTTAACCCTGCGGTAACACTGCTCGTGGCGGGTTTATTTTTTTAACGAGCTTTAACCCTGCGGTAACACTGCTCCTGATAAGTTTGCATGCCCCTAGCATAATAACGCAAATCAAGGTGCATGCCCCCTAAGCTTCATTGCATTCAACACGATTGTTGGAATGAAGGTTTACTTTTGAGATCTTTGAAAGACTCGATTTGGAAAGGGAGTTGTTTCATTTTCTAATGAGATTGACACAGTAAAAGAACTATCCTCATAACTCCTTGTTTCATCTTTTAACGAGGTCGACATGAGATAAGAACCATCCTCAGAATCCATTGTATTTATAGTATTTGATAGAAAATCAAAAACTAAAGGATGATTAAGGTCGCTGGAATAATCTTCGTTGTAATCCAGAAGATGGCAATGATGGTGGTAATCTTTCCATGGTGCCTCTCCTATCATCTTTGATTGAATGATTCCTTCGTCTATAGAGTGTACATGCGACCAAGGATCTGAAGAGGTGCCATATTCCCTAGACCTATTTATCCAAACGCTTGATGAGCATTGATTTGAGTTTTCCCCCCAGGCCAAGAAAATTGATTGCTACAATATTTCTATTAGGGTGATGATCCATGCTGAAAAAATGTTCAAGAATCTTCTGAATCTAGAAGATATCATATTGCAGGTTCCCATTGTGGCCACTTCCGCCAGATTGTTTGGAGGCGGTAGGGAAAAAGTAGCCATCAATGTAGGGTATTTTAGTAGGCCTACTCTGATATTTTGAAGCGACTGAGAGCATTCATGGATCATCAGAATGCTTCCCATAACTTGTGAACTATTGGGGAGAAATGTTTGTTGGTTGACGACCGTAATTCCTCCTCGGAAGGGAAATGCAACCTTCTTGAAGTAAGTCGACACAATGGGAGCCATAGCATATATCGAGGGCTTTCCCAGTAGGATGTTGTAATCGAGGTTTCCGTCAATAACTTCAACATCAATTTCTATTGTTTTTCCCCCCAGTTCGACTTGCAAGTTACTTAAAATCCCATATGGGGTCTATGTTCGTCCATCAAATGCTTTTAATGTCATCGACGATTGCGACAAGGGTGGAGATCCTAATGTTTTCCAGCAACTCATCGACATAATACATATAGATGCCCCCTCATTAATAATTGTTCAATTAACAGTTTTGTTGAGGGTTTTCACTTGAATAAGGAAAGCTAGTTGAGTTGGTAACTGAGGCTCATATCCTTTGTGATTAAAGGACACCAGATTGGAATCCATTGGGTCAATCCCACCTATCGTTGATAATAAAGCCTCCTTTTGGGAGGGGTAATTTTGCAGTACTTCAAGTGTCGACATAGCGGATGGTGATTGGGCCAGATCCTTCACTATATTATAATGTTGTGCTGCTCTGGCACGTGGATTAAATGTCGATTTGTGTACTACTCCCTTTGGTGGTTTTATCGTTAGCTCAGGAATGATGGGTGGCACAAATTCGGTTGAATTTGTTGTCGAATTACTAGGTTGATCATTAGCCTTGTTGTTCAATAGCTGTGGTTCCCGTAATCTTTATTCCTTGTCGATATCAAAGCATCATTTTGGTGCTTCGAAGTGGACAGCATAAGCACTTAGAACGGGGAAGCATTATCACTAGCAACAAGATTTGTTCTTGGATTCGGAAACGGATAAGTCCATACTGCCGAGGTTTTTGAACTCTTTAAGAATTTTCTAAGCTCGACTTTATATGGACAATCTCTCGTCCGATGATCCTCATAGAATATCTAAAACCCCAAAGGGGGTTTCCTTTGCCCATAAGGGTTTGCAGAAGATTTTTCAGGAAACGAATCACCCTTTTTCTTCTTTTTTCTTTTCCCTTTCTTCTTGCCCCCTAGTTGCTTCGGTTCTTTGCGCTTGTCAGTCGACACAGCATTTATCTCTAAGGCGAGAAGTTCGTCATTTTCTTTTTGACTTGAAACCGTACGGGCCTTCTTTGATGTAGCCTTTACGGTTTTCGTGCTCGTCGTACCTATCATGCCATTGCCAGCATGAGAGTCTTTGTTTGATTTAGGAGGGGGAGGAACGAAAAATTCCAGTCTAGGAGCATCAGGCATTTTATTGTAGAGTGTGCCAGACTGTGTATATATCAAGTCTAGATATTGTGCACGAACAATAACTTGCTCTTCAATGACGACTCCTCCCTTTGCCACATCTTCTGTAATAGAAGGTAACAATGAATTAATAAACCATTTAGCCAACAACTGATCAGGAACTTATGTTTTTACCATTCTATGACGACGCCGCCACTCATGAATATGAATGGATATGTGGGTGGCTGTTGTCTGTTTGAAATTGGTAAGAATATCTGTTCTTGTTTCGTACCTTATGTGTAACTAAAAATTGGTTAAAAAGGTTGTGGCCAGGGTACTGAAGTTACCAAATGAAGCTCTAGGCAATTCAATATACCATTTTGCTGCCAGACCGGTTAACATTTGGTGAAAAAGGCGAAACCTGATTGAATCATCGTTGAGAGTGTTTGATGAACACCACAGATGAAAAGTCATCACATGATTCGACGGGTCTTCACCTAGATTTCCATTAAATTTAGGAATATCTGGTGGAAGCTTATGCAGAATTGCCGGCCACCAAGGGGCGTAGGCAATTGGATCATTCGTTAGTCGGTTTAGATCTGGTAACTCTAAAGTCGCCACGAAAGGCAACTGTTGATTTAGGCTTGGTGAAGCATACCCAGGATAAGACGGAATTGCCTGAGCAGTTGGTATTTGCATACCAGTGTAATGTATTTGATGTTGGTAACTTTGGTAAGGTTGATGGGCATGACCATTATGAAACGATTGATATTGACCGTTTTGCATATATGGCCGCCCATTACTTGCAAAGACTTGTTGCTCAGATCCTTGATAAGCTTGTTGGAATTGTGGTTGTTGGTATTGCACTAGCCATGGTTGTGAACCGATGAGCTATTGTCCAGTACTGACTGTTTGACCAAGATGAGGGGTAATGATCCCCATTTGAACCTGGGTCACTCCACTAGTTGGTGATTGCAGTCGCATTGTAGGGACAAGAGGTTGTTGCATTATGACCTCAAAAAACTAAGGTTGGCATACAACAGGCAACACTTGTACTTGCGACACTGCCACAATAGCTGGCATAGTGGGGATATTTGACATAGGTAAACTTTGTTGCATTGAGTATACAACTCTTGGTTGTTGAGGTACGATTGGCACCCAACCGCTAGATGTAATTCCAGCATAACCTAAATTCTGTTGTGAACTCTCGCATGGTTGTTCTCCCGAAGAAGACAATGAAAGGGTCTACTTCCCCCCATACGGCGGTAAGCTAGTGCTCAAAGGAATGATTTTCCTTTGGGGACCGGATTGCCGAAATTGACACTATGAATGATAAATTTGTTGAGATTCAACACAAGAGATTCCAGATATTGTTCCAAACGAACAAACGGGAATAGACCATACTGTCGAAATAGCCCCTGGATGGATTCCATCCAGCAATTGGGAGCTAGTTGGGACAGATGGCATGCCAGCGAACATTGTTGGAGTAGTAGCAGGAGGTTCTGTTGCTGCTGTGTTGGATGACACAGTCCTAGATGTCGATGGTTTTTCAGACATATTTAGCCTATCCAAAATATTCCTTAGCAATTCTTCAGGAACTTCCGATAGCGGGAGACTAATTTCTGATGAAGAAGGATATAGGGTGATCTCGGCTCCAAATTGCGATGGAGCGTTAGACGGAGGATCCTCCACAATCTCTTCTATGGCAGTAAATCCAAACAGAAGACGTAGACCATCAGGTTCGTAAAATATTTCTGGTGCCGAAGAAGGTTCTGCAACGACTAATGTTTGGGGAGTAACACCTTCCGAATCAGCTGTAGATGGAGCCAGTTCGGGAATAGAAGTGTTTACCGTCACACTAGGATCCGTTGTAATGTCCTTTTGTGGCTGCGGAATTTCTTCTGTAGAGGTAGGGATACCAGAAATGTTTGGAGTAACCGGAGTCTCTGAGGATGTTGGACTACTTGCTCCAACCAACCTAGGGGACTTTGATCTGGTCAAATGAGTTCGCTTCGTCTGGAATAGTTTCATTTCCGGAGTCAACGACGGTTGACTCATAAGCCTCTGCGAACGATGGGGTTTTGATTGAATTTCTTCCACGATTGCAGATTACTTGATCAAGTCAAAAGAATAGGGGAAAATGATTCCCAATTAAATCAATTTTAGAAGCTTTGACACAACTTGTTTTTTCAATTTTTATGAGTCGAGAAAAAACAAAAGATGACTCTAGTCCCCTTCAATTATTAATGAGCCTGAAGTGGCAAGTGCTCAGATGGACCTTTTCCTTTAAGGAGTCTGAAAAGGAATGAAATATACTACTATGGAAATGTAGACAGAGGGATTACCAAACCAATCGCAAAACTGCAGAATACTTTTTACGATACGACAGTTAATCTTCCCGAATGCTGTGTTCAATGCATTGCAATCGATAGGGCGACAGACACGGCTTCCTAAAGATAAAGGATATAGCCTATTGTGGTCTCCCAATATATACTCGACGGTACATGGGAGCACAAGTCCATACTGGCACTTTTCATCTCAAGGAGGAGGAATCACCCAACCAACAATGAAAGCGATAGTTACCAGGCTTTACGACGCCGGAATACTTCTCTAGCCTAGATTTCTAAATGTTGTGCGTTAGGTTCCAAAATTTTTTTATGTTCATTGAATTTATTTTACAGTTGATCTTGCTTAAGAAATTTGCCTTTCAGGTTCATCGGGTGATGTAGATATACAATTCCTAAAATGAAATCTAAGATGATAAACAATCATTTAATCTTCTTTTTCCAATGAAAATCCTAGCTACTAAGGAAAGAGAACTGAGGTTCTTTCAACATAGAGCACATAGAACACACTATATGCATTGTCCTAAATCAAATCAACAAGCAGTTTAAATGCAAATGCACATGCATGTATTTGTTTTCAGCCTTCTTAATGTGTGAATGACAAGAAGAATGCTAAGTGCAAATTTGAATTATCTTTTCAAAGTGACAATACTAACAAAATTCTCTTCAAAATGAAAGGAAGATAACGACGACACTTTGCAATTTCGAATTGAAAATTGTTTTTTACACTTGAAAAACTACTAATTCAAATCACATACAAGAGTAACAGTATAATCGACCATCAAGAACAATAGGATTCTCTTCTATGACTGAAAACAACACTTGCGACACTTCCAAATCAAGAAACGACAGTCTGATTACGCCACTTCTTTGTAAAAGAGAACTGAAAATGGCGCACAATACATAATAAAAAAATTACAGTTCTTTGCACAATGGAGGCGGAATGACGGAAAGGAAGGGGGTTTGCATAGTGGTATACTGATCATAGACAGCAAAACTCTTGAATAGAGCTGAAGAGAGTGAAAAAAAACCAAAGTCTAAAGGCAAAATTAACCTTTTCCAACCATCGCACCTATTACACAGGGAATCCAGTATGCATCCCACCTACTGCACATGGGAGGTGCGATGCATACAGACTTCCTTGAAGAGAGGATGCGATGGTACAAGTGCAAGACTTTTACTTGGTCTTTGGTCATAGTTTGCAGCTCAGTTCAGCGATTTAGGCCGAGCAAGTGATGTTCAATAAATATAAATCACAGGGGTTGATCTAATGAGGTTACTAGAGCCACCACTAGGGAAATTAGGGTGTTTGCAGATCGATTGTTCAATTTATAAGCGAAACCCAGAGATAGACTGAAGCAGCATTGATCTACTTTGCACTTGCATAGCAAATGCAGTTCGAAGGCTAGTTGGCTTGACTTTAGGCTTCGTCTATAAGTTTATAAAACAAACAAATATAGACTAGCAAACAATCTATTCGATCCCCAGCGGAGTCGCCAATTTGTTATCAGGAAATCTAGTGTCCACTCGGAGCTGCTAGTCCCACTAAGACTCGTAGCTATCTTAGAAACAAACAAACTAAAACTACTTTAACTTTCCTTTATGAGAAATAGATAAGAGGGGAACAAAGGATACCAACCCCAGTCTTGCGCTTGGTTCCCTGCTTGGTTCCTCTCCTTTCTGATAAATCTTTGCCACTTCTTCTTCGTCTGCCCAACTTCAAAGAGCACCTATGGAATCAAAGCAACATAATACTATCGAATAATAGAGATCTACAATCATAAGCAATACAGGATGAGATATGTATTGGCCACACAAATGCATATATCATCAAACATACAAAAATGTGGAGGAAAACTTGAATAACTTTATTAATATCAAGAATAGCAAAGAAGATTAAAACCAATTGTTCTGACCCAGCATCATCCTCCAGCATGAAAGCCCTTCTTCACCTCATGTAAAGCTTAGATCACCCAACACTATGATGTTTCACCAGGAAACCAACAACACTTCCTTACAAGATACAAGATTCCAACCTCTAACCTCTGGATCTCTGTGATGAGGGATCCATATATAGATGTTTGTAGGGGGGTGAGTCAGCTTCTGGGATTTTGATTAGTGTCCTCTCTCTGATAGTTCTTGGTTCCACTTGGAGATTTCATTGATCTCTTACTCATCCCTAGGCAAATTCTGAGAGGCATGTGTCATATGAGAAGTTTCTAGAAGATTCCTTGATCATCCACATAGCAAACTATCTTCGCCACTTGTCTATTCTCGCCCATCACACCCTATAGAAGGACTTTCAGTATGCATTGCACCTCTTGTGTGTACAAGGTGAGATGCATCACACCTTGGCCATGGAGCAAGTGAGATGATCTATTTTTCACCAGTTTTGAGTAGTTTTTCATGGAGAACTTCTGGGAGATGATGTAATCAGCTGACCTTGTTCCTTTAGGGTGTGAAACAACACTTTTAGGGACTTAGAAGCCCTTAGTTTATGGACATAAATTATTTTGGTTGCAGTGCCCAAAAATTTCTATAACATACAGGAAACTTGATTACACTCACCATTCCAACCCTCGGTGGTGGCGGAGGGGGAGTGGGTGAAGATGGGGTTGATGTAGGCAAAGTGGGTGACGGCGTGGGCGGCGGTGGTACCAATGGAATGCACTGCATTATCAACTGGACTATACTTCTCGGAGAGAACTCAACAAGCTCCTCCTTGCTTCCTCGTGGCAGTGAGATCAGGGGACTATTCTCTATTCCTTCGATCCCTTGATAGCCTCTTCCGCTCCACGTTACCCCAGACATCAATGGATTCGTATAACCGATTTTTCACATAACAACATTTTAATCCAGGTATTCAATGATTTGATGTACTTACCCCTTGGTCCCTTGAGAAAACACAGCTTTGCTTCGTTGTAGCTCATAGTTGTGTTTATCGCAAACTCAGTGACAAACCCTCCTACTATCCGATCCAACCAGTGATCTACTACCTGTTTGATTTTATCTTCAGATGCCTCTAGTCTACGCACCAACTCTGGAGTCCACACGATGGGTTGTTCCAGTCTGCACCTTCCCTAAATATTAGCTAGCCTCGCAATCCACTCATACAGTTCTGTCGATAAGGATGCAAAGAAGATCTCATGGATTTCCATGTATATGTAGCGATCCAGCCACCTCTCCTCAGATATCTACGGAGTTTTGCTTTCTTGTACCACGAACTCGCAAAGCTTCTGATCCAACTAATCTTCAAGTTCTTTCTTCATAGGGTTCTGTTGCGCTCTACAACAACCCCCCATTTCATAAAATTTTACCTTCAAAACTATAATATGAAATGGGTCCCTTTTAGATAAAATTGGTATCAACTTATCATTCCTCAAAAGGTCCGAAAACAAACAAAACATTATAAACCTTTTGAGTCAACATATAATCGGTCTTATAATAAAAAATGAATAATTATTTATTATTGCGATGAAGCGATCGCAAGATTGCATATCGCAATAACAAAGGATGCATAACAAAAGACCCATTGGTTCTCCCCAATGCGACAAGCGCAAATAACTATAGGATATCGGGAAGGTAGGAAATCGTAACAAAAGGCCCCCTCTCCTTGCTCCGATGCGATATTGCTATCGGCGATCGGGGAGAGTAACATGCATGCAACAAAAATCCCTCTTCTAAAAACTCCCGATGCGAATTAGCGATATCGCTATCGGCGATCGGGGATTCCGCAATGACACAAATGAAACTACTCAAGCATTCCTATGATCTCTAATTGCGATAAAGCTAAGTGTGACTTTCAAAAAGGATTGATAAGGCTTGCGTATATTGTGTTAAATTATTATTAAAAGCCTTTCTCTCCCCGATGGTGATTCACTTACGCCCAACTGCCAAAACATCAAAGCCATGCTCAAATGAATTATTCGGCGAATAAATGATATGATGAGCATTTAAATGATTGACAGGTTTAAACGGAAAATTAATGGAGCAGTTATGCCAAAATCTCCTCAGAGATTATATCCACGGTAATATTATTTTAATCGTCCATTATTCATTGATTGATATAACTCTTTCATACTTGGTTTGCACCACCTATTCTTTGCATTACGTTCATTTTATCTCCTGCACAAAGCTCCTCCGAAGCAGTGAATTTAGGCCTAATGGGGAAGAAGTCTAAGAAATTTAGAACAGCTTCAACTTCTGTAGTAACAAGACAACATACCGCTGATCCAGGACCAAGTAAAAAAGGATTGATCTCAGACACTACATGTCTTGGTCTCGGTAATACTACTTGGCAGAGCATCTATAATCTGGTTGAAGCCGAAGAGCCTTAGGAAACATCAGTACAAGCTACAGCAGGTTCGAACCGGAACTCCGAGGCTACCCTAAAGGATTTGGCCAATTCTTACTTACACCGGATAGCGGCTCGAGAGCAAATTCTTCCATACACAAATGTGGTAAGGTGGGTAGTTAAGGAAATCCCAATTCCAAACAGAAAATTTTGCACTATCGACGGGAGAGTCTTCCGTTCATTTCAACCCAATGATTTGAGACAAATGTACCATTTGCCCGAACCAGAGAAGAAGTATAACAAAGCATTCCTAGAGAAGTTCAGAGATGAAAATGAAACTGAATCAGCACCTATACGGGAATGGAGATAGAACCCCGTGAAAAACACAAGCATGAGTCCTCGAGTAAGTACTCTGTCGATTCCTTGTGTTCTCCTTATTGTTATACTGGAGCGATGATGTGTAGGATTTGGGGGTTGCATGATTCCTCAAAATTTTCCATAGAGATGGTACCTTTAATGGAAGCAACAGTCAATAGCAAAATAATGGATTGGGGGAATATATTATCTAATAAGTTAGCAACAACTATTCTTGAGTTCAGAAACAAAACCCGCATTACTGATAGGTTTATTCCTCCATTTTACTTTAGTGCCTACATCTTAGATACTCTCTGTTTTAACTCCAAATTTCCTGTGTTGGGGTGGGGTGGAGATGGACTCCACAGGACCCCATGCCAATTCATATCTATTACCAGAAGATGTGGAAAGCCCATTATAAACACCACCTATATCAAGTCTACAATGGATTTATGTTGCCCATTTACTATGCAATTTTTGACAAATCCACTCCTAAGATTTCCTCACAAGCAGAGATTGACTTGACAGCGTTAGGAACCTAGTTCGGAGAAGAAAAATTTACATATGTAAGAGTTTTCGGCAGTCATGCCAGGCCTCATGTCCTCCCCTTGTCTATACCCGACAAACTATTAGCTCAAGAGATAGCATATCAGCTTACATCCACAGGAGCTACCAAGACTCTGAGGAATTCAAAGAAGCAAGTTTGGCCTCCTTTTCCTCTAAGGTGTGGCGTTTACACATTGCATGACTATAAGCATGCAGAGAAAGAAGAAGAAAAGATAAATATCCTGAATCTCGCCACTCTTCCTAACAGACGATTTGATCCAAATAAATTCGTCTATAATGTACTGGAACAGGAAAAACTCACTAAGTTTGAACATAAAGAAGATGAGTTTTATGACCTATTCTCCTCGGCCGAGTCATTATTTCATGTTCAAGCACTAGCTAAAATGAGATATCACGACGACGGGTTAGTCGAATTTAACAAACTTAGAGAGCAGAGGTTGCAAACCCTGCCTCTAGATTTGTTAGCGACTGCCCCGGTGACACAGTCAAGCGAGCCTGAACAGCGACTTACCAATGGACCTCCTGCTACATCAGAAATTTTTGAAGAAGTACAAAGAAAAGAGCAGGAGGAACTCTAGATGAAAGAACAAGAAGAACTATAGAGGAAAGAACAAGAGGAAGCGTAGAGGAAAGAGCAAAAGACAATACATGAGGAGGAATAGAAAAGGGAGTAGGAGCAGAGCAGCAAGGATGTGAATGTCGATACCTAGATTGACCCGAGATTGCTCCAGGAATGGCATCAATTTGACTCAATCATAAGCAATCTCGAAAGCTCAAGAGATGTTGATACATCCAAAGTGGCTGATACACAGGAGACAGCGTCAAAAGAGGTTCCAAGCGAAGGAACCAATGGTCTACCCCCTACTAAAGACTTAGAAATAATTCCCAGAGATCCCTCGGATCAAATCATCTTGCAAGTGGAGGATATACCTCCATTGGATGTCTTTTACAGCCCAAAGCATAGGGCCATAGTAAAGAGAGAGCGGAAAAGGAGAAGGATTGATCAACCTTCCCTGTTCCATGAACAAACAGTGACAGCCAACGTAGTTTGGAAGGAGGAGTTTGATCCTTCCGATGACCTAACAAAGTTGTCCTAGTATGTTGGAGCCTATTCGGCAGCCACCATGGACAAGGCATCGGAGGTAAGTAATTTGTTAAAAGAAAAAGACCAGGCAATCGTTTTGTTACAAGCACAACTATCGGAGGCACAACAGAAAGCAGAACAAATAGAACAGTAATTGTCAACACAATAACAGTTAAATGATCAACTGAACAAGCAGTTACATGAAGAGAGGCAGAGGGTAGATTCGAGCGCGATTCGAAGGTACAAAGATTATCGGAGGCATTAGCAAAATTGAAGACGATGAATGAATAGATGGTAAAGACAAAAGATGAGCAAATTGCTCAATCATCACTTCAAATACAGAAGTTCAAGAGTCTTCCGTAGCCTTCCGATTTCAGGGCAGAAGCACTATAGATTAATAAGGCACTGGTAACACAAATAAGATTATTATGTCATAAAATTGCTCAAGTTGAACCCCTGTGTGACATAACAGCATCAATAATTGATAAATTAGTCGATGCTAGACAGGATTTAGAGCAGGCCGATGAGACCTTAATAGATTTTCTTACTTGGCAGGACACTAGTGAGGGACAGGTAGAAAATTTGCCTAAAATCCTAGAATCCCATAAAGAAATTCTATTCATGGAGTGGCAGTCCCAATTGATGAAGGCAGAGAGAGCAGTTTCTAGATGCAAATTATCCACAAGTAATTTGATTGAATTAATTAACAATACACTCTATTTATCTAATATGATCTCTCAATGTACACCAGGTAAATTACTATCGGCCAAAACATTGGAGCAATCATGTTATCAAGAGCTGGAAAAGAATGGGAGATTGATCACAGGTATTAAAAGTTTAACTTGGGACACCTATTGGTTGTTCCTAGTAAAACCATATAGCCAGAGAGCTGCCCTCAAGTTCCTAACAGATGCAATCGGGTGTGTCATCCCCGATATACACGATGCCACCTATTCAGCTCAACTCAATTCTCGTCTCAGTCGCCCTCAAGAAGTGGAACCGATGCTAGCAATATGCCAACTCAAGTCAAAAGGAAAACATCCAGAGTGATGAATCATGCTGCTGACTACCAGATTGTTGTGGGGGAGATATTCAAGATCAAGTTATACCAATTTAGTAGCATTTTAATTTTGTAGTTAGTTAGTTTAATTAAGTATTTATAGACCCTTTCATGTATTTAGAAAGGGTCCTAAGTTTTTGTATATGACTGAAACCTGAAGTTGCACTACTGTACTTCAGGTATATTTTTTTATAAAGACTGGCCAATTATTCCAATTTTGATAACGAAGCTTTTATGTGGATGTGCACTACTGCCTTTATTTAAAAGTATCTCTGAGTCGAAAGAAGGAATTTGAATTGTGATTATGTTGGGAATGATTTGCAGCTCATATTGTACTACTATCTATGTCTGAATTCATTCTTTTTATGTGAATTGTTATTTGATCATTCTTGCTATTATTGAATATATGCATGTGTTTTAGCATCATTCTTTATACTTTCCACTACTGGATGTTTACAGCGTGCTTTTGTTTTAATCATACATGTATCAGTAATATAAGAAGATAAGTGTAACAATGTTTTATTAATTACTTTGTTCAACTATTTGAACAAAGCAATTATTATATGAAGGAATGTCTATGTTTATTGAATAGAGCATCTATATGCCTATTGATGAACAGAGATCATCAAACGTTGCACTTAAGAATAGAAGATTCCTGGGATAAAATAGTTGTTTGTATTTTCGCTTTTAGATTAAGTCATTCATTCATTATCACTTATTGGAAAAGCAGTCACTCATCCATCCCTTTTTATTCATCATTGGGAAACTTGTCCCATTATATCTAGTTGGAGCCACCATCCCAAATGGAAAAGGAGCTGTATTAAGGTCCGAACTGGGTGGTTATCCCCACATGTTGATGCAACGATTTTTGAGGCATCAACATTTTTGGTGCTAGAAGGAGGGCCATCAACTATGAATGGCGAGTAAATCAAAATCTATAGACCATTCTCAGAGTAAAACTCCCTCCTCCTCACCTCGGACCTCCCGTTTGCATTTTGAAACACCAGTATCCAAACAAGAAGAAGAGGGATCAACTACCACTGCTCAACCCCATCATAATTCAGAACGATTAAGTCCTGAGTCCACTGAAGTTCAGTCTCTCATCCATAAAGTTCAAGACTTTTCCATATCACCTCAGAAATCTAAAGTATCTCAAGGCAGTGATACTTCGCAATTCCATCTACTTCATCCTCTCACCAGACTTCAAAGCGAAAAACTCGGCATTGAACCTGCTGAGTTGCCTTTACTGAAAAGGAAAAAGGCTAAAAAGAACACTGAAGGATCTGGTAGTGAGACCTTTTCTCCATCATCTTCCATCTCATCCTCTCCAGTGTGAATTCAAACATCCACTCCCCCATTACATGTTGTTGTTTAGCAGGGATCACCAACTTCAACATCACAATCTATTCAATCTTCAATAACAACTCCTCCCCAAACACCTGTAACTCCATCGGCAATCGTTGTTACTTCCAAGATGGCTTAGAATCCATGGAACAATCCTAGTGTGATCACTATGCCTGCACCATTACATCCATTACCTGATTATCCTGAGAAGTGGTTACCAAAATTTAATCCAGATGCTGTAACATTGGCTGAGGAACACATTAACAATTTCATGTTGTCAGTTAATCTAAAAGGAGTGACAGAAGAAGATGTTGTCATTAGGCTTTTCCCTTACACTTTATAAGGATCAGCTGGGTCTTGGTATTTTTCCTTACCCTATGGATCCATTAACAGCTGGAATATCTTTCAGGAGCAGTTTCTTACCAAGTATGGCGATGATAGATCCTTGGCAACACTGATTAATGATCTTTCAAATCTAAGGATTGAATCTAGAGAACCTATCAAGGAGTTTAACTCCCGATTCAATAAACTCTTATATAAAATCCCTACTGATTCCAAGCCAAGTGAGAAAATTAGAAGTGAGTGGTATATCACAGCCCTACCTTCAAATATAGCCATTTTTGTAGATAGGGCTAGGAAACCAACTTTAGCTGAAAACATGAAAGAAGCACTCGCTGTGGAAAAACGCATTATCGCTTTGGAAAAGAAAGTTGCTCTCAAAGATAGGAAATCCAAAAGAGTTTCTTTTAAGGATGATTCAAAGAAGAAAAGCCCTAAAGATCCATATGATATGGAGGGTCTACAAAAGGTCCTCAAAACAATGTCAAATGAAATGGTTAAAATTAAAAATCAAGTAGTAGAAACTTCAACAAAGAAACCGTATAGGAATTTTAAGAAACCTGAGTCAAAACGACCAAATGTTACATCTAATGCAGATTCAGATCCTGAAGAGGAAGAAGAAGATGAAACAATTGCATCATCCGATGAATTCGAAGAAGAGGAAGTTTTTGAATGCCATGGAATGTGGGACTTCATATTACCTAACTCCGATACAGAAAATGAACAAGAAGCTTTTCCTGTGACTACCAGGAGTAAAGGTGCCCCTTAACCTGTCCAGGCAAGTTCAAAGAAAAGGAGTGCAAGTACTACTACTACAAAGGAAAAGGTACCCACAAAGAAGCCAACCGCAACAGTACCTCAAAACCAACCATCATCCACAAATATACCTTCAACATCTAAAATGTTGGTAGTATCAGATTCAATGGATTACAATATTGTTGATGATATGAAGAAGACTAAGGCAAACATCACCATGTTTGAACTTAGCAAATTAAAACATCAGCAGAAATTGCTTCTTAAGGAACTGAATGCAGTTCCTTCTTCACCTCTTCCTAGTGCTAAAGCTGCAAATGATTCAGGTCAACCACCTTCTGGTAGAGTTGAAGCTACTGATATGATTGTAATTGGAGACAGATCAAATTCCCATACCCCCCCCTTTCCTCTTAACCTACAAGATCTATAATTGAAATCTACACAACTATTTGATTGACTCAGGGGCGTCCTCTAATATAACGCCAGCTTCAATTTGTTCCAAACTGAACATTGAGCCTCAAAAGTCTGCAATTCACATTGTGCAGATGGATAGAACCAAGGTCCAGGTTTTAGGGGAAATCAACTCCGTAACTATCAGGTTATCAGCAGATCCACGAGTAGTTCAAAGAATTAATATTTTAATTGCTGATATACCTGAGTTTTATGGTTTAAACTTGAGCAGGGATTGGTCTGAGAAGCTCCATGGGTATATTTCTACCGATTGGTCCCATATGTGGTTACCCTACAAGGGAAAGCCAAATCAAATAAAAATCAATCGGGAGAAACATATGACCCATACAGTCACAGAATTTGAACAGGAGAATCAAACAATAGCATTTAACAATAATATTTTGGGGAATTACTCTTCTGAATCATTCTTTGGCAATTATACTGCCCAACCATCTCCTTTCTCAGTAAACAATTTCACATCCCAAATCGAAAATTTTTCACAAACCGATAGATCAAGATGTGTTAATGTTGCTGAGAATACTGTAAATAAAATTGTTGATAATTCTTTATTTTGGTCTTTATACTTTGATGGATCTAAATCCAATGAAGGATCAGGAGCAGGGTGTATTTTAGTTAGCCCTGAGGGAGAAAAAACGATGTTGTCTTATAGGTTGGAATTCGAATGCACAAATAATACAGCTAAGTATGAGGCCCTACTTAAAGGACTATATAAAGCTATTGGCCTTAAAGTTCAATATTTGAAAGTGTTTTGTGATTCAGAGATTGTCATAAAACAAGTTAGAAATACAATTCATTGTCTTTCTAGTCACCTCAAGCACTATTAGTCTTTAGTGGAGGAACTTATATCTCAATTTTTAGCATTCAATATTTCACCTATACCCAGATCCCAGAATGCAGCAGCTGACTTGCTAGCCAATGTTGCTTCTAAACTCCTACCTTACGAAGATTATAACCCAGATAGATTTTCAGTAGGGTTAATTTTTAGACCATCGATTCCTGACAATGTCGCCAATTGGCGAGTGTTCAATCACGATGAAGACATCTTACATTTCTTGACTTCCGACAAGTCCTACGATGATCAAATCATTAATGAAAGCGAACATGATCTCCAGATGAAGGAAAAGCACGAGGAAAACTCAATACCAAAACCTGTGGTTAAAATTGAGGATCTCTACGATATTAAAGACAGGTTTAAACAGGTAACCAATTCAAAGCTCCAAAGTTCCACCTTAAGATTTGAATTGATAAACCTCGGTACTGAGCAAAACCCTCAAAACATCAATTTGGGATTAGGACTTTTTGTGGAAGAAAGGATAGCACTCATTAGATTATTATGGTTTAAAAACATATGATACATCAATCATTCAGCATACAATTCCAATGCTTTCTGAACAAAAACCAATTCAATAAAATTTGAGGAAAATTCATCCGAACTCAAATAAAATCAGAACTCAATAAACTCTTGAAAGCTAATATTATTTTTCCTATTCGGCACTCAAACTTGGTTTCCAATATGGTGCCTGTTAGAAAGAAAAATGGCGACATCAGTATTTGTATAGATTTTAGAAATCTGAATAAGGCGATCCAGAAAGATAATTTCCCATTACCTACCATCGAGCAGATACTCCATTCAGTAGCAGGTTCTGAGTTAATGTCCTTTTTAGAAGGTTTTTCAGGATATAACCAAATTTTGGTACATCCTAATGACAGACTCAAAACTACCTTCAGAACAAAATGGGGAACTTACGCTTATCAGAAAATGCCTTTTGGACTTATTAATGCAGGAGCTACATTCCAAAGAGAAATGGATATAGCCTTCAAAGGATTGATCAACAAAACATTAGTTGTCTATTTAGATGATATTACTGTATTTTCCAAGAAGAGATCCAATCATTTACATGACTTAAATAAAATCTTTGAACGTTGCAGAAGGTATGGTATTTCACTCAATCCCAAAAAATCCTTTTTTGCTCTTAATCAAGGAAAGCTCTTGGGCTTCATCGTTTCCAAAAATTGTATTTATATTGATCCAGATAGGATTAAAGAGATTTCTGAAATTCCATTTCCTCATAACAAAAAATCCATGCTGTCATTTTTAGGTCAAATTAACTTTGTTAAGAGATTCGTTCCCGATTTTTCCCACATCATTTTACCATTACAAACCATGATTAAGAAAAATTTAGTGTTTAGATGGGGATCTACAGAAAAGGAAGCATTTGATTCAGTCAAACAATCAATAATCAATGCCCCCGCTTTAAACACTCCTAATTTTTCTAATCATTTCATATTGTATACTATCGCGTCCGATTCATCTTATGCAGCAATACTCACTCAGATTAATGATCACAACTTGGAAGCACCAATTTCATTTTATAGTTCAAATCTTTAGGGTGTTGAACTAAATTATTCAGAAGTTGAAAAAAAGCCTTTCCTGTGTATAAAGCTGTCAACCATTACAGACCCTTCCTTTTAAAAGCCCATACAAAAGTTATAGTTCCTTTTTCTGCAGTAAGGCAATTACTAATCCAAAGGGAATTAGGAGAAAAGAGTGAATTGGGTCACAACACTACAAGAATATGACTTGGAAATCAAGCCAGCAAAGATTGTTAGGGGCCAAGGTTTTTGCAGGTTATTAGCGGGAGCATCCAACATTCAAGAATCAGGTGATACATAACATATTGAAGAAATCGACCAGATAAGTATCACTGATTCTGAATCACAATATGCAGATTTAATCTTTTATCTGAAAAATGGATATGCACCTCCTAATATTTCTTATAAAAACAAACGAGCCATTAGATTAAAAGAAAAAAACTTCATAATCATTGATGATGTACTTTTTAGGCAAAATTATGATTCAATTTTATTAAGATGCCTAGAAAAACCTGAAGCACAAAAGGTTTTGCAGGAGCTACATGATGAACTAGCAGGAGGACATTTTGGAGCTGACACAACAGCCCACAAAATCATTCATGCTTGATATTATTGGCCCACCCTATTCAGAGATACTCGCGAATATGTAAGGAAATGCCGAAGTTGTCAAATCTCCAGTGGAAGACAAAGAAAATCAGCTTTCCCTTTGCAACCAGTCAACATTGATCAACCTTTCGAGTAATGGGGATTGGATATCATTGGGGAAATAACTCCACAGTCCTCCAAACAACATAAGTATATCCTTACTTCTACTGACTACTTTACTAAGTGAGTTGAAGCAATTCCTTTAAAGACAACAAACTTTGAAGTAATTATAGAGTTTATAGATCAATTCATCATTACCAGGTTTGGTGTCCCAAATTCTCTTGTTTTCGATAATGCATCTTATTTCTCTAGAAATGCTATGTTTGAGTTCGCTATTAAAAGGGGATTTAAATTGAAATATTTTGCAAATTACTATCCTCAGGGTAATGGTTTAGCAGAATCTACCAATAAAAATCATTATTACGAACTATTGAGCAGAATCATAAAAACTGGCACAAATCTTTAATATTTTCACTATGGGCTGATAGAATAATACAGAAGGCTTCCATAGGTACTTCTCCATTCAACCTTGTATATGGGAAAGAAGCACTTCTACCAACCAATCTATTGCTTCCTTCTCTAGCCCTAGTTCAGTTTATGGAAGAAAGCCCCTCTTCTTCTATTCAACTTAGACATGATAAAATCTTAAAACTAGAAGAAGAAAGAGAAAAAGCCAAAATTAATCATGCAAAACATCAGCAAATTATCAAGTCATCTTTTGATTCAACTTCATCCAGTTCAAAACAATTACAAGTTGGTGATCTAGTTCTGAAATGGGACAAAGCCGATGAGGATAAAGGAAAACACACCAAGTTCCAAAAGATGTGGCTTGGACCATTTTAGATCAACGAGAAGATAGGCCATTCGACATTCATATTACAAGATCTATCAGGAAAGAGGGATTCTCTTCCTGTTAATGGCCTCATCTTAAAGAAATTCTTCAATTGAGGAGGTAACCCCTTCTCCTTTTAAATTTCAGTAGAATTTGTAGTTTTTAGGATTATTAGGAAATAAAGTTGTAAGATATCTTCCATTGGCCTTTGCTATACTGAAAAAGTTGCTCAAAAGAAGTAGTTTTGATATTTAGTTTTATAATAGAAGCCTTAAACAAAAGAGACAACTTCTAGGAAATTAGGTATATTAACATTCTGAAACCCCATTTCATTTTTGTGAAATCTTCTCCAGATTTAGAAGTACCGTAAATCATTTTAATGTTTTCAAAATGGCCACAAAAAGGTTATCAGTATCAAAACAAAAACTAATTCAATCTTAGCATCTTCAACTCTTACCCTGTCATCCATTCTCTCTTAAGGAGAAAATTTTCCATCCCATTCATCAAGTTTATGATTACTCAGAGTGTAATTCTAAAAATATTTGATATAAAAGATAAGAGGTCTTACTACAAGCCTGCTCACCATGATCATTGGGAAATAGTTTAACCGACATTACCAACACTGAATACCAAAACAGGGTAATGGCTTATAATCATAAGACAAGGGGTCTCATCATGAGCTAGCTTGTTCGGTTAGATTACAACCAGTGAATGGCATTGTCAAATAGCTGGCCACCAAACTAGGACAATGGCTTTTTATCTTACAAAATAATAGAAAAGAAAAAGAAATACAAAATATGAAAGCATATTTTGAATTCATTCTTTTAATCATACTCTGAAGTGGATGGGATAATGGACAGTCAAATGGTTAAAAAGTATCCCTGTTGAAACTATGAACGTTTCCTGGTAGCAGAGGCTCTACCTATGACAAAGGAGTCAATTAAAAAGGCTAAGTTGGAAAAGCTTTTTGTTTTATCATTATCAACCAATAGAGGCCAATTTAAAACTTAGAATGTATTTAATTTTAACAAGAGAAGAAATTAGCAAAAATAGCTCTTATTATATTCAGAATGTATGTATACCTAGTTATATTAGAATTTTCCTCTTTGATAAGATTTCTTTATAAAGAAAGTCTAAGTATTTCAATATTTCTCAGAGATAACTGTTTCTCCTAGCGAATCACCAATTGTTGTGCTGTACAACAATCCCACATTTCATAAAATTTTACCTTCAAAACTATAATATGAAATGGGTCCCTTTTAGATAAAATTGGTATCAACTTATCATTCCTCAAAAGGTCCAAAAAACAAATAAAACATTATAAACCTTTTGAGTCAACATATAATCGGTCTTATAATAAGAAATGAATAATTCTTTATTATTGTGATAAAGCGATCGCAAGATCCCATATCGCAATAATAAAGGATGCATAACAAAAGACCCACTGGTTCTCCCCGATGCGACAAGCACGAGTAACTATCGGATATCGGGAAGGTAAGCAATCATAACAAAAGGCCCCCTCTCCTTGCTCCGATGCGATATCACTATCGGCGATCAGGGAGTGTAACATGCATGCAAGAAAAAGACCTCTTCTAAAAACTCGCGATGCGAATTAGCGATATCGCTATCGGCGATCGGGGATTCCGCAATGTCACAAATGAAACTACTCAAGCATTTCTTCGATCTCCGATTGTGATAAAGCTAAGCGCGACTTTCAAAAAGGATTGATAAGGCTTGGGTATATTGTGTTAAATTATAATTAGAAGCCTTTCTCATCCCGATAGTGATTCACTTGCGCCCAATCGCCAAAACATTAAAGCCACGCTTAAATGAATTATTCAACGAATAAACAATATGATGAGCATTTAAATGATTGACAGGTTTAAACGGCCAATTAATGGAGCGGTTATGCCAAAATCTCCTCAGAGATTATATCCACGGAAATATTATTTTAATCATCCATTATTCATTGATTGATATAACTCTTTCATACTTGGTTTGCGCCACCTATTCTCTGCATTACGTTCATTTTATCTCCTGCACAGAACTCCTTCGAAGCAGTGAATTTTGGCCTAATGGGGAAGAAGTATAAGAAATCTGGAACAACTTTAGCTTCCGCAGTAACAGGACAACATATTACTGATCCAGGACCAAGTAAAAAAGGATTGATCTCAGACACTATATGTCTTGGTCTCGGTAATACTACTTGGTAGAGCATCTATAATCTGGTTGAAGCCAAAGAGCCTTAGGAAACATCAGTACAAGCTACAGCAGGTTTGAACTGGAAGTCCGAGGATACCTTAAAGGATTTGGCTGATTCTTACTTACACCGGATAGCGACTTGAGAGAAAATTCTTCCATACACAGATGTGGTAAGGTGGGTAGTTGAGGAAATCGCAATTACAAATAGAACATTTTGCACTATCGATGAGAGAGTCTTCGATTCATTTCAACCCAATGATTTGAGACAAATGTACCATTTTCCCGAACGAGAGAAGAAGTATAACAAAGCATTCTTGGAGAAGTTCAGAGATGAAAATGAAACTGAATCAGCACCTATACGGGAATGGAGACAAAACCCCGCGAAACATAGGCATGATTCCTCGGGTAAGTACTCTATCGATTCCTTGTGTTCTCCTTATTTTTATGCTGGAGCGATGATGTGTAGGATTTGGGGGTTGCATGATTCCTCAAAATTCTCCATAGAGATGGTACCTTTAATGGAAGCAGCAGTCAATAGCTAAATAATGGATTGGGGGAATATATTATCTAATAAGTTAGCAACAACTATTCTTGAGTTCAGAAAAAAAACCTGCATTACTGATAGGTTTATTCCTCCATTTTACTTTAGTGCGTACATCTTAGATACTCTCTTTTTCAACTCCAAATTTCCTGTGTTAGGGTGGAGATGGACTCCACAGGACCCCATGCCCATTCATATCTATCACCAGAAGTTGTGGAAAGCCCATTATAAACACCACCTATATCAAGTCTGCAATGGATTTATGTTGCCCATTTACTATGCAATTTTTGACAAACCCACTCCTAAGATTTCCTCACAAGCAGAGATTGACTTGATAGCCTTAGGAACCTGTTTCAGAGAAGAAAAATTTAAATATGTAAGAGTTTTCGGCGGTCATGCCAGGCCTCATGTCCTCCCCTTGTATATACCCGACAAACTATTAGCTCAAGAGATAGCATATCAGCTTACATCCGCAGGAGCTACCAAGACTCTGAGGAATTCAAAGAAGCAAGTTTGGCCTCCTTTTCCTCTAAGGTGTGGCGTTTACACTCTACATGACTATAAGCATGCAGAGAAAGAAGCAGAAAAGATAAATATATTGAATCTTGCCACTCTTCCTAACAGACGATTTGATCCAAATAAAGTCGTCTATAATGTACTAGAACAGGCAAAACTCACTAAGTTTGAACATAAAGAAGATGAGTTTGATGACCTACTCTCCTCGGCCGAGTCATTATTTCAGGTTCAAGTGCTAGCTAAAATGAGATATCACGATGACAGTTTAGTCGAGTTTAACAAACTTAGAGAGCAGAGGTTGCAAACTCTGCCTCTAGATTTGTTAGCCACTGCCCTGATGACACAGTCAAGCGAGCCTGAACAGCGACTTACCAATGAACCTCCTGCTACATCAGAAATTTTTTAAGAAGTCTAAAGAAAAAAGCAGGAGGAACTCCAGAGGAAAGAACAGGAAGAACTACTGAGGAAAGAATAAGAGGAAGCGCAGAGGAAAGAGCAAAAGAGAATACATGAGGAGGAACAGAAAAGGGAGCAGGAGCAGAGCAGCAAGGATGTGAATGGCGATACCTAGATTGACCCTAGATTGCTCCAGGAATGGCAGCAATTGGACTCAATCATAAGCAATCTAGAAATATGAAGAGATGTCGATACATCCAAAGTGGCTGACACACAGGATACAACATCAAAAGAGGTTCCAAGCGAAGGAACCAGTGGTCTACCCCTTGCTACAGACTTAGAAATAATTCCTAGAGATCCTTCAGATCAAGTCATTTTGCAGATGGAGGATATACCTCCATTGGATGTCTTTTACAGCCCAAAGCATAGGTCTGTAGTAAAGCGACAACAGAAAAGGAGAAGGATTGATCAACCTTCCCTGTTCCCTGAACAAACAGTGACATCCAACGTAGTTTGGAAGGAGGAGTTCGATCCTTCCGATGACCTAACAAAGTTGTCCCAGTATGCTGGAGCCTATTCAGTTGCCACCATGGACAAGGCATCGGAGGTAAGTAATTTGTTAAAATAAAAAGACCAGGCAATCGTTTTGTTACAAGCACAGCTATTGGAGGCACAGCAGAAAGCAGAACAGTTAGAACAACAATTGTCAACGCAACAACAGTTAAATGATCAATTGAACAAGCAGTTACATGAAGAGAAGCAGAGGGTAGATTCGAGCGCGATTCAAAGGAAAAACGAATTATTGGAGGCATTAGAAAAATTGAATATGATGAATGAACAGATGGTAAAGACAAAATATGAGAAAATTTCTCAATTATCACTTCAAATAGAGAAGTTCAAGAGTCTTCCGCAGCCTGCCGATTTCAGGGCAGAAGCACTACAGATTAATAAGGCACTGGTAACACAAATAAGATTATTATGTCATAAAATTTCTCAATTTGAACCCCTGTGTGACATAACAACATCAATAATCGATAAATCAGTTGATGCTAGACAGGACTTAGAGCAGGCCGATGAGACCTTAATAGATTTTCCTACTTGGCAGGACACTAGTGAGGGACAGGCAGCAAATTCGCCTAAAATCCTAGAATCCCATAAAGAAATTCTATTCATGGAGTGGCAATCCCAATTGATGAAGGCAGAGAGAGCAGTTTCTAGATGCAAATTATCCACAAGTAATTTGATTGAATTAATTAACAATACTCTCTATTTATCTAATATGATCTCTCAATGTACACCAGGTAAATTACTATTGGCCAAAACATTGGAGCAATCATGTTATCAAGAGCTGGAAAAGAATGGGAGATTGATCACAGGTATTAAAAGTTTAACTTGGGACACCTATTGGTTGTTCCTAGTAAAACCATACAGCCAGAGAGCCACCCTGAAGTGCCTAACAGATGCAATCGGGTGTGTCATCCCCGATATACACAATGCTACCTATTCGGCTCAACTCAATTCTCGTCTCAACCGCCCTCAAGAAGTGGAACCGATGCTAGCAATATGCCAACTCAGGTCAAAAGGCAAACAACCAGAGTGATGAATCATGTTGCTGACTACCAGATTGTTGTGGGGGAGATATTCAAGATCAAGTTATACCAATTTAGTAGCATTTTAATTTTGTAGTTTATTAGTTTAATTAAGTATTTATAGACCCTTTCATGTATTTAGAAAGGGTCCTAAGTTTTTGTATATGAGTTAAACCTGAAGTTGCACTAGTGTACTTCAGGTATATTTTTTATAAAGACTGAGCCAATTATTCCAATTTTGATAACGAAGCTTTTATGTGGATGTGCACTACTGCCTTTATTTAAAAGTATCTCTTAGTCGAAAGAAGGAATTCAAATTGCGATTGATGTTGGGAATTATTTGCAGCTCATATGGTACTACTATCTATGTCTGAATTCATTTTTTTTATGTGAATTGTTATTTGATCATTCTTGCTATTATTGAATATATGCATGTGTTTTAACAACATTCTTTATACTTTCCACTACTGGATGTTTACAGCGTGCTTTTCTTTTAATCATACATGTATCGGTAATATAAAAAGATAAGTGTAACAATGTTTTATTAATTACTTTGTTCAACTATTTGAACAAAGCAATTATTATATGAAGGAATGTCTATGTTTATTGAATAGAGTCATCTGTATGTCTATTGATGAACACAGATCATCAAACGTTGCACTTAAAAATGGAAGCTTCCCGGGATAAAATAGTTGTTTGTATTTTCGCTTTTAGATTAAGTCATCCATTCATTATCACTTATTAGAAAAGCAGTCACTCATCTATCCCTTTTTATTCATCACTGGGAAACTGGTCCCATTATATCCAGTCAGAGCCACCATCCCAAACGGAAAAGGAGTTGTATTAAGGTCCGGACCGGGTGG